>BQNB010039781.1:0-47856 GCA_026074375.1 Tanacetum coccineum | reverse complement strand
CAAGAAGAAAGCAGTCGGTTCCTCTCGTGGGGGAGCTTCTTCATTTGTTGATTTGATGGCCGATAAGTTCTACAACATGAAACAAAAAAATGAGGAAAGAAGGACAAAGAACAACAATCCTATATGGAGTTGAAGAATCGGGAGTTGAGTATCCAGGAGGCCGAGGCTCAAAAAATTGCACAGCTGAAAAAGGAGAAACTATAAATTCAGCGTCAAACGCTTGAATTAGCCGAAAGGGAGGAACGGGACAGAGATATCTTATTCTATAATTCAGCAATCGATACGACCTTGCCCCCAATACAACAAGAGAAGTTGCTCGAGATGAAGATGGAAATCAAGGCGCGATATAACTTAGATTATTAGTTTAAGTTATCTGAATAATTATGTTTTAATTTTAGTGTCATGTTTTTATGTTTTCTTAATAATTATATATTGTTTTTTTTAGTTTATTATGTAATGTTTTTATTATTAATGAAATTTATGTAATGTTTTTTATTATTTAATTAAATTTAAATTTGATGTTAAAAAAATGAAGGTCGCCTCATAGTGATAAAAAGTCGCCTTTAGGTCGCCAGAGAGAGAAAGCTGATGTGGCGCCGAAAAATACAGGTCGGAACCGACTATGATAGTGCATAGCCTAATATATATACAATTATTCGAAAGAAACAATGAAAACTGTTGAAATTTATAGGATTGAGATGTTTCCTTAATCACATGATTAAATGAGGTACATGTTACTCCCTCTGTCTCATATTAAATGTCCACTATTGACTTTTGCAGTCTTTCTTTTTCAACTTTGACATTAAATATATTTGTTTGTGTTATGTGATACTTGATGAAAGTTATACCAATCAAAAATACATTTAAAACTCAATCCATTCATATATTTTGCATCAAGTATTACATAACACAAACAAAAATATATATGGTCAAAGATGATGAAGAAAGACTTCAAAAAGTCAAAGTGGACATTTAATATGGAACAGAGGGAGTACTACGTATTATTAAGCAGTATTCTTGGGCAAGGCGCCTCTCTCAAGTGTGTTATTTTTACTAGTATTAAAAAAAACTTCACGACATACGATGTAAAAAAAACAATTTTCAAAAAGCACTCTCAAGTATGCTAAATGTTACAAAACCAACCATGAACTTTAACCTATTTACGACTTTTTTATACAATAAATTTTATTTATCAAATATGGAGCGCATATCTATCGATTCATTCGGAAAAAATGTCACTGAAAAGATCGTCGAATTGCGAACAAAATGAGCCCAGTGTTGCAATGCTTCTGACATGCATACGGTTTTTATAAAAAATGTTGAAGTTTAATATATATTTTTAAGATTCTTGCGGAAATAATCTTTGAGGTTATCGGTTAGTTGCAAGGTGAATCCCAACGACTGGCCAAATAGTACTTCGCGTTATCTGTCCGTTGCAAAAATAATCATGCACGCTCTGCAGCGGCGCACGTGTTACGAACCTTGTTGTCTAGAAAGAAAAGACAAAAAAACATAATGTATTGGAAGTCTAATACTCCCTCCGCACCAAAATTATTGTCTCCCGACAAAAAACACACAGTTTAAGAAAAATGCATTTATTACTGCTTTCTTTTTCTTACCTTTTTGTCAGAATGATAGTTTTACCTATAACTAATTAATTAAAGTGGTGAACAATTAAATTAGAATATCAAAAAAAAGAAACGTAAACGATAAAATTGAGACGGGTCTATTTTGAACATAAGTGGGCCTAAATTTACAGTTTGGGCTTAATGAGGGCCCATGTTGCGGTATGGTGTTTTTACTTTGACTTTGACTTCTGGAAAGAAAGAAGCATGAAAAATGAGATGGTGTCTTGTCAGATCCCACGCTTTAGTTAGCAACCAGTCATTTTCCGTCACCACGCCGCTTACACCAATGACGTAGCTTTTTTTTTTTTTTTTTACTAGATGCTTCTCGAATATTCTCTTTTTCATTTCCATCCTTGTTATTTTCAATTCCATCCCTCAAATATCTAAGTTTAAATAAAGTTGCCAGTTTTCACGTTTTTCTTAACAGCAATTTTTACTATCTCGTAATATTTACATCACAAATTTATCTCACATATTTTAAGCATGACTTTTGAACCCACAATCATATGATTGAAGAGTTTCTCGCATAACATGAAGTACTATAAAAGCTTTCATAAGTCTCTCTGACAAACCAAGCCAACTTTATAAGGTAGATTATTAATTTATTATAAAAGCCCAATCTCTTATAAGTCTTTATAAGCCCGCGTCAAACGCAACGTAAGTACATTTTGTTTTTGGTTACTCGTTTCTGACTCTTCATTGCGAGCAGACTAATCCTAAAGGGACTACTCTTTTAGATAGCTTGGAGTCGACGCAGGTGAACCCCGTGGCCAAAAGAGGATTAATTTTCTCCCTGTTTAATTCGAACCCTTAACCTCTACTTTGAAAAGCTGATATTTTTAATGTTAGGTCACCCCTTTTGATTATTTTTTTTAACAAACCTTTTGGTTACTTAAGTACATATTTGAAAGTGTTTTAAGAGAATAATCACGTAACCAAAAGTAAGAAAACAAAACTAACACAACGAAAAGTAAAATGTAGGGTAAAAAAGGATAAAGAGAAAGAAAGAAAGTAGGGGTGCTCGTTTATCGGGTTATTTGGTTTATTCGTTTCGTCCGGTTAAAACTTTTTCTGATAAAATTGAATCAAACCAAAAATCGAATTTGAATTCGATTTGGTTTCGGTTGACCCGAATAACCTAAATTACACCATTTATATTTTTCAAAAAATTAATTATATAGATATTTAACAAAAAAAAAAATCAAGCATAAAAAGTACTTTTTTATATTAAGATAAAATTTAATGGTCTTTTTATAAATATATAAAAAATATGTATATTTATATAAATTCGGCTTTTGGTTCAGACGGCCAAAACTATAACCAAACAGAAAACCCAAATTTTAATTCGGTTCGGTTTTGGCAAATTTAGTTCGGTTATTAGTTTTAGGGGTGTGCACGGTTCGGTTTGGGTCGGTTTTTGGTTAAAACCGAAACCAAACCGAAATATTCGGTTTTTTGCGGTTCGATTTTTTCGGTTTCAAACCATTTATATTTGAATGTGGTCAGTCAATCTATACGAACAAACTTGTTTTACGTAGAAAATTAATTTTTTTTTGTCAATTTAAACCTAATAATATTTACCATAAATTTCTACAATTACACACATATAAATGAGACACATACAAATGAAAATACACATAGTATGATCATTGTCACATATGTAACGATATATTGTTAAATAAACACACGTATATAATAAAAACACATCTAAACATTTAGATATATATATTATAATTCGACTCACAAAATGAATATGAATTTTAAAGTTTTGATTTATTATTTATTTATATATATATTATATAATTATATGTTATGATATAATAAAATTGGTTCCAACTCGGTTCGGTTTTACGGTTTGGTTTTTGGACGAAAACCGAAACTGAACCGAAATTTTTCGATTTTTGAAAAAGTAAAACCAAACCATCGGTTTCTAGATTCGGTCGATTTTTTTGTTTTTTTTGCTCACCCCTAATTAATTTGATTCGATCATTTTCGATTCAGTTCGGTTTCGATTTATTTTCGAGAAACCAATGGGCCAAAAATCAACAATGGGCCATAAAAAAGGACGTTTCTTGCAGAAGAAAAAATCACCAAAATAAAAAAAACACATTATATTAACACAAACACACATACAAAAATCTCACCAACTCTGTTTTTTATTATTCAACTCTCGATCTAAAAAAAAAAAAAATATCAAAGAATGGGATTCTCATGGAAGCTAGCGGACCATCCAAAGCTACCGAAGAACAAGCTGGTAGCGATGATTGTGTTGGATGGCTGGGGTGAAGCTTCTCCTGATAAATATAACTGTATCCACGTGGCTGAGACTCCTACTATGGACTCACTCAAAAACGTAACTACCTTTTTTTTTTTTTTTATTTATATGATACGCATAGTTATTATCGATGTTTAGATCTCAATAATAATAAAAAAATTATTGATGAAGATGACGTCACCACACTGAAATAGTTAGTTAGTTAAATCGAAGCGTAATAGTGGTTATTATCGATTATTAGATCTGCATAATATTGATGAAGATGACGAAAGCAAACTGAACTACTTTTTACTAAAAAAATTTTGAATTTGTATGTATAGTGTCGATAATCAGATATTTAGATCTGAATAAGAACTAAAAAATTATGGATGAAGATGACGTCAGCAAACTGAACTAGTTAACTAGTTAGTTAGTTAGTCGAATCAGTTGAATATGGTAGTAGTTATTATTGATGATTAGATCTGCATAATAATAAAAAATTATTTAATCAAAGTGATGAAACTGACCTAATCGTTTATATAAGCTTTACCTGATAAGTAGAAGTGTAGAACTGTATTTGACTCGCTCAAAAACCTAAGTGTTTAATATAATGAATTTGAATATGTATATATAGTTTTGAGTTCATGGCGATGTTTAGATCTGAGGGTGTGTTTGTTTCCGCTTATATAGCGGGCTTATAGCTTATTTGGTTTTGTGGTTATGTATGATAAGCTCACTTTCTGTGCTTATTTTGGAACTTTTCGGCTCAAAAAGTTTCAAAATAAGCCACAAAAAGTGAACCAAATAGCCATATGCTGGCTATATAAGCCGAAAAAACATTAATATGATGTAAGCAAACTGAAGTAGCTAGTTTATTGGATCTGCTTAGTTGAATCGAAACGAGTAACTGATATGATCATGTATATATAGTTTTTTATAATGATTGAGCCAACTGTTTAGTTAATCAAATCAGTTGAAGTAGCTAGTTTATTGATCTGCTTAGTTAAATCATAGTTTTTTAAGATGATTGAGCTAACTTTATGTATGCGTATCTATTGTTTTAAGCATAGCTGTAAGCTTTGCTAAGATGTTAATAGCACATAGTTATTACCGGTGTTTAGATCTGAATGATAATAAATGAATCTCAAGTAAGCAAACCGAAGTACTTAATTGGACTATCAAAGTTAGTTAGTTAGTTGAATTGAAGCTAATAGATGATTTTGACCTAACGATGTAAATAAGTTGATGAAGATTTTAATGGTGGATAGTTAATTTTGATGTTCTGATCAGAAGTGTAGATCTGAAGAATGATTGATGATTTGACATGTAGTTGATTGGAGCTTATTAGTTGCATTCATTTATTTATAGAATATTTTATGTTTATATCCATATCAATTTATATGCTTATAGATTGATTATGACGCTGGTAATGATAAGTTAATTGCGGATAATTGTTGGTAATAAGTTGGTCTGAAGAATCATTGATGTTGATGTGTTGATGGATTAACAACGTGATATAGTTTATAGTTTTGAGTGGGTGACATAAGTGAGGTTAATCAAAGCAAATCTATGATTTTCAACTAATGTGTGGTAGATGTGTGAATAAGATCTTAGTGTGCATGTAGGAATGTACTCATCTGAAGTTTGATCAGTATATCTACTATGTAGAACGTGGTTAATCGGTTATGTCTATTCGTTATGGTAGGCAGTTGAATAACCTTTGATTAATTCTATTACCGTAGGGCGCCCCTGATCACTGGAGATTGGTGAGGGCTCATGGAACTGCTGTTGGACTTCCCACTGAAGATGACATGGGTAACAGTGAAGTCGGACACAATGCTCTTGGTGCTGGAAGGATCTTTGCTCAAGGGTGATCATTCATCCCTTCATTTCAACTTAATTACGCTTTCAATGTTTTCTGTCTTTCACTAGAATGGCATTAGTAAATAGTAATCGTCATCAATGTAGAACTCAACTTCTTAAAAAAAACATTCATATATAATTTCTTTGATACTAATAACAATAAAAGTCATACTGAGTTTGTTAAAGGGTCCCGACATTTTCTAAATATTCTCTCATTCAGTTGACTGTTACTTATGAATCTTTGGTTCTTTATTTTAGTGCTAAACTCGTTGATAAAGCTCTTGCCTCTGGGAAAATTTATGAAGACGAAGGTTTTAATTACATCAAGGAATCTTTTGCCACCAACACCTTGCATCTTATTGGATTGATGAGTGATGGTGGTGTTCACTCACGTCTTGATCAGTTGCAGGTATATTATGATTCCGCAATGTAAATGTTCGCAAAGTATTGGCTTACTTTCCTTGTCTGATTATCATGTGTTTACTCGGTTGTAGTTGTTGCTTAACGGAGCTAGCGAGCGTGGTGCCAAGAAGATCCGTGTTCACGTCCTTACTGACGGTCGTGATGTTTTGGATGGTTCAAGTGTTGGTTTTGCTGAAACACTTGAAGCAGAACTTGCAAGTCTCCGCAGCAAGGGCATTGATGCACAGGTTGCTTCTGGTGGAGGACGTATGTATGTCACCATGGATCGTTATGAGGTAATGTCTTATCATTATAGATGTGGTTATGTTTATTTTTTATCTAGAGTTATTGGTAGTTAGTGTGTACACATCAGTGATTAACTTTGTAATGTTGACGTTGATTTTGCAGAATGACTGGGAAGTTGTGAAACGTGGATGGGATGCTCAGGTTCTTGGTGAAGCTCCACACAAGTTTAAAAGTGCTGTTGAGGCTATTAAGACACTTAGACAGGCTCCTGGTGCTAATGACCAATACTTGCCCCCATTTGTTATCGTCGATGATAGCGGCAGCCCTGTTGGTCCAATTGTGGATGGTGATGCTGTCGTCACTGTTAACTTCCGTGCTGATCGTATGACTATGCTTGCCCAAGCTCTTGAATACGAGAAGTTTGATAAGTTTGACAGAGTGCGTTTCCCAAAAATCCGTTATGCTGGTATGCTTCAATATGATGGGGAGTTGAAGCTTCCAAACCATTACCTTGTTTCTCCCCCATTGATTGAAAAGACATCCGGCGAATATTTGGTGCATAATGGTGTCCGCACTTTTGCTTGCAGGTGAGTAGTTTGTTTATATATTCGAGTTATATTGTCTCATAACCCGAAAAGCCCAACTGATTAGCAATTGAGTTGAATGTTTTAACTCCTAGTTTTTTTTTGTCCTCAATTACTTCAGAGAGATCATAACTTGACCGCCTTTATTTTCCTTGTTCAACAGCGAGACTGTCAAATTCGGCCACGTCACATTTTTCTGGAACGGAAACCGCTCTGGTTACTTCAACTCAGAGTTGGAAGAATATGTTGAAATTCCAAGTGATAGTGGTATTACCTTTAACGTCCAACCTAAGATGAAAGCTTTGGAGATTGGTGAGAAGACTCGTGATGCCATCCTCAGCGGCAAATTTGACCAGGTAAGCAATAATTGCCTCTTAATGTTTGAAGGTGTTTATTTAAATATCTTGTTAAAAAACTAAGATATTTTATGTGCTTATAGGTACGTGTGAACATACCAAATGGTGACATGGTTGGGCACACCGGTGATGTTGCGGCAACTGTTGTGGCCTGCAAGGCTGCTGATGAAGCTGTTAAGGTAAAACTATATGGTCTTCGAAGTTTGTTGTATATTAGGCTTAGATTTGATTGTTATCTGTAGAAGTGGCAATTTTAAACCATTAACTAATGAATGGGTAGATTTTGGTCTCCTTTATCTCTTATGGGCCGATGTGTAAAGTTTAAATAGTTTAGCTAAAAATGAAACGGGTCTGACAGCCTGTGTACACATTGAAAGTCGCGCGTTTATTTTACATACAACCTCCTAAATTGTTTTGCCTAAAATAACTAGATTCTTGAAATAAATATCTTCTGTAATAATTTTTAACAAATAAATTTCAGAGAAGGTTAATATAAATATTGAGAAACGCTTTTTGCCTTTGTGGCCATACACAAGTTACCCATTTTGACCCGTTAGTTAACCTCTTCAACCTGGCTATTTTGCCACTCAGTTATCTTATTATTATTATCATCATTATTTATTTTGGAGAAAGTGATTGGTTCTGACTGTGGGTTGTGGTTTGGTGATAGATGATCCTTGATGCCGTAGAGCAAGTGGGTGGGATATACGTTGTGACTGCCGATCACGGTAATGCTGAGGACATGGTAAAGAGAAACAAGAAGGGTGAGCCCATTCTCAAGGACGGCGAGGTCCAAATTCTAACATCACACACTCTTCAGCCGGTAAGCTATATGACTTTTGTCTAATTATGATTCATTATAATAATAACCAAACACGTCTACCAAAACTTTTTACCTTTTTCTTTCTTTTTCTATTTAAGATGATGCTAGTGGAATTAGCATCGGAATCTTGAACTTTAATTATAGGATTATACCTAATAATATACCTGTAAAATAGTGCTTATGAACTAGATAGTGCTTTTCTTTATTCTAAGATAGTGGTCACATGCTAAACTATGCCTTTTTTGATTAGTTACGTAAACAATAGACTAATAGCAAGTGTGGTCGTCCACTGTCCATTCTATGAAAAATATCAGCATAGAGTCGCTTATGAAAAATATTTAACGTATTATGCCATGCCCAACTTATTGACACTATTTGTGTGGTTGGGGATTACCGATTATGATATTGTGGAATTTGAATTTCAAATATGATGATTTAATAAATGTTTCCTGAAATGTTTTTTAGGTGCCGATTGCAATTGGAGGTCCTGGGTTATCCGCTGGTGTGAGATTCCGCAAGGATGTACCAAGTGGAGGACTTGCAAACGTAGCAGCAACTGTGATGAATCTTCATGGGTTTGTGGCTCCTGAGGACTACGAGACAACTCTTATCGAAGTTGTTGAGTAAAAAGCTTAAAGGCGTTTACATTATTTTTCACCCCCTTCTTTTGAATAATTTCATGGAAACAGCAAAGCATATGACAATATGTTTTAGTAACTTTTTCCAATTTTGCTCACCACTATGTTTGAGATGATGAGTGGGTTTAGTCAGTTTTTATATTTAAGCGACACACGGTTGTAAACACGATGGCTGGTTTTTACTAATGATGAAGTTGCGCTTGATAGTTTTGCATATGATTTGGGTTGTTAACTTGTGGCCGGTATATCAAAAAGCAACTTTTTTGTAATCGGTTTGAAATTGATTATGCCTATTGGTACGGTCCTTTTCTCACAAGAGGTCAAGGTTCAAACAACATTTGGGGTGGCCAGGGAAGGGTGGAAACGGTCCTGGGAATAACCTGATGAGACTGCGTATATAGAGTCAAAAAGACTCGCCCTCCCGGGTAATTTGAAGAGGGAAAAACCTCATCCGTTATAGTGTTAATGAAGCCTGGTGTTTATTGACCTATATAATGTTTGAGAAAACAAAACAATATTGAATTAAGAGGCTTCTAAGTTATTTTGTAGGGATGAGCAACAGGTTAAACCTGACCCGAACCAAAAACCGAAATTGATGAAAACGAGAACCGAAAACCGAACCGAAGTTAAGAGAGCGAAATCGAAACCGAACCGAAGTTATGAGAGCGGAACCGATTTAGATAGTTCATTTGTATTTTGCCTTGTTTTGACCCGACCCGAACCCGACCCACGAAAAACCAAAACAGAAAACCGTAATTATATAAAACCGAAAACCGATCCGAATTAGGTTCGGCCCGGTTCGGCTAAGGTTTTTCGGTTCGATTCGGTTTTCGGTTGATTTTGCTCAGCCCTTCTATCATAAATTTCAAGCTCAATTCTTGCTCTATACCACAAACCAACCCTGATGTGACCACGATTATCATCCCAGAATGAGTGTTTTATCTGGTTTGTGTTTATATGACGGCAGACTCGAGCTCTGTGAATTAGTCGTTAAAAATCATGGTTAACACAAAATGAGTGTTTTATCTGGTTTGTGTTTGTGTGACGGTAGACTCAAGCTTTGGGAATCAGTCGTTAAAAACCATAGTTAACACAAAAAGATATATTTTCTTTATAAGATTTGAAGGCTCATCTAGAAGCGAGTCGGCGAGTTTTTGCTTGTCTTGGTGTTTCGAGGTAGCGATCCAATTTGCGGGTTATCTAATTATTTAATATTTAAAATATTTTTCAGACACCCGCCTGCACCACCAGCGGTTTCGCGGTTTGAATTTTATTAATTTAGTTTTTAATTACTTATTCAAACCCGCTTGGCGTATTTATAAAATGGCGGGTTGAATTTCACATCGACATTTCCTTAACGGCGGGTTTTGATTTTTCCAATACAGTGAGTTTTTTTGGCCTATAAGCGGAGGTTTGAGTTCACAGCGAAAGTTTTTTTGATTTGAAATGCCGGGGTTGTACAAATAGCGGTTTGCCCATAATTTTCTCAATTTATTTTATTCCACAGGGTCAAAATATCGCCATACCCCTTCTCGGCCGTTTTGGTACCCCCCCCCCGTATCAATTTTTAATTATATTTTCAATATGTGCAACCCGCTCAGTGTTTCTCAAAATTGTTGATTATTTCCGATGGCGGGATCTATTAAGGGGCCCGTTCCCCCCTACATGCGGGTGTTGCTCCGAATTCCTTCCTCTAACGGCGGGGTTTTGGTAATTTTGGCCTGCGGCGGTTGATTTTGTTGGCCCCAAGTATCTCAATAATTTATTGGCCCCTAGGCCTAATATAATCTATTCAAGGCCCACCTGTTTCCGAAATGAAACCCATTTGCATGTCCTATACCCCTTCCAGGGCTTTAGTTAACTAGGTAAAAGTTTGATCCGGTTGATTAATGTTGCAATATCTTGGTGACCCCCCTCAATATGTTAAGATTTTTTCTCCAATATCCAAACCCATAGTTTTACCTTCCCGGTATGTTTAATCCATCGTGGAATTGACATGACTTTTAATATTCATGCTAAAGGCTGTCTCCTCTAGCAAACCTTTTCTTTCCTGCAAATGTAGAATTGTTGTACCCTTCTCTTTGTTTAATAAACTCTCCTTTGTTTTTTGCAGAAAAATACGAAGTGGGCCCAGAACAAAATGTTTCCCCACTCAACCACTGACAAGAAAATAGCATTGAGCAAAAGATTTGTAACCATTACCGCTCTCAGTTGGTATGTTATAAATCCGTGGAAAAGGGAACCTTTCCCCATTTTGCCCCTTTTCAATGCTCAAAAAGATTTTCAAAAGAACCCCATCTTTTAGATATCAGTGGACATCTTGAACGTATATAATACCAAACTTCTTTTCGAGCAATCCTAGCCCACACAGCCATCAGGCAAGTGGAGGCGGGCGAGGGTGCGAATGATCCCTACCTGCAATAACAACGTATCCGAATTACATAAGGAAACTACAGACCCGAGTAAGAACTGGGTTTATAAGAGTGTCCCCCCCAATTGGGGTATATGAACAAGGGGTTATTACGAGCGTTATCACCTTGAATTCTATGTCGCTTGCTGATCTTTCCAGAAAAGGCAATTAAGCCATTTACCTCCTGTCCCACCCCCTCATTACTATCCACTCTATCTAAGTGAGAAAGAGTGATTGGTGAGCTGACTGTAGGCCTCTTCGCGGTAACATGGCTGACGTCTAAAAACCCTGGTGATTGATTTATATTTGTTTTTTAATGCAGCGGGTAAAGCCCGTGAAATAACCTATAGATGAATATGCGCTCTTCGCACAACTCGCTCAGATCAAAGCTACAGGGGTGGGATATACGTTATCGATGTGATACTAAGCACACGATAGCGACGAGTAATGCAAGATCTCCGAGAGACCTAAATCAATCAAACCACAGGTAGCACTGTTGACAGTGAAAGTACTTCTGGCAAGTGACCATTACCCAAAACTCCCAGTTGTCCCTGCAAAATGCTGTGGGGAACATCACTACAAAACATAATGTTGAATCAATGCCAGACTATTAAAGGGGAAGAGTTTTACTCAAGTGGATCCCCAGGACATTTGTCTCAACACAAAGCTAAAGGACAACAAATAGCCCAAGGTCCCCCCACTGAAAGAACACAAAGAAAGAAAGTAACTTCTCCCTCTCCTCAGTTCCTTTCTGGAAACCGGTTTTGTTTTTTTTTTCCCCCAAATGTGATAAAACAACTACCTTTTGGGCAATGCCAGATAACAACATCCCACTAGAGACAACAGACGTAGCGTTCTGAAAGTCCCTACGCTTATCGTTCCGTGACGCATCGTAGTGTACCCGATTCTATTACCATTATATTAGTCGAAACACATCACAGTTTTTTTTAGGGTCCTAAAAAGGGTGAGAACCATGTTTTGGAAGTTGTTTGGAATGGCAAGTCCCGAATCCCCCTGGTAAATACTGAGCAGCCAGTCAACAAATCCGCGTAATTATAATCCCCCAAGGAAAAATCAGGAAAAAATAATGGGTTGCTGATGAAAGACACAAAGAAAAAAACCCCTCAGAAAACGTGCTAGCCGTGCCCAACCCTGCAACAAAAGCAAATGTGCCCCCTTCCAACCCAAAAAGAACCCCCAACCACTTACTCCAGTGCCCAAACAATTCCCCAAGCCATAAGCATCCCGTGCTCCCCAACACAAGAAAGAAACCTTCCCAAAAAGCCCATACAGCCTTTTCCCCACAAAAATTAGGAAAAGGAAAGGCAACTTTTTTCCATACCCTTGTGATGGATGAAAGATGAAGGAAAAGCCTCCAACAAGGATCCCTGGTGTGTCCTCAAGAAGAAAGGTGAATGAATATCCCCCTGATTCATGGTAAAAGAAACAGGGCTATAAGAAAATGCGTTTTGGAAAAGCGAGCATTTATAAGAAATAAGAGGGGAAATAAGGAGAAAAGTTGAGGAGATGGGTTGATAATGAATAAACGAAGCCCCTATTAAGCTCAGCTTTGGATCCAAACCCCTTTCTGCCACAAAAGGTCGGCACCTTGTTGGAGAAAGTTAATGATCAGGGGAACAATCCCAAGTACGGGAAAAAACTCCAAATTGGCCTAAACAGTAAATGGAGGCAAGGGAAAAGGCGCCCAAGTGTAACGAAGAACAAGTAGTTTCATTCCCTGAAACCGATCTGTACAAAAAGAAAAAAAGAACAACTACCAGGATTCAGTTTTAATAATTCTGTTAAACGAGATCAAAGCTCCTCAATGATTTCAACAACTGGACCCCCCTTCCCTCAACCTGAAGATGATAAAAAAACCACATCCAAGAGGAAAGTGATCCATGAATCCTTTTCCGCATCAACTTTTTTGATTTCCGAGGCAACGAATATCGTGAACAGAGAAAACAGAAAAGGCCGCCGCCCTGCTAAAAGGTAAAAACAAAGATCCAAGGGTGAAAGTAGATTCCGCTAAGAGTAAACTATTCTCACAGGAGAAAAAGCATAGAAACCTGTTTGTACACATAATGCCCAGGCCTGATTAGACCAGAAAAAAGTGCCAACATGAGCCCTTTGTGGCTAGACTAGACCCTAAGCGCCCCAATGCAAAGAAGACCAGAGCTTGGGATCCCAAAAACTCTTGGAACAGCACAAATGTTACCCCCTCCCTTCTGCTGGGAAACCAAAACCCCTAGCACATGGGATTGGATTGGAATTTTTCCTCACGACCAGCCTACCCAAAGGTTCTTGGAAAAAAAGCTTGAGCTCAAAAATAAACAGACGAGCCGGGTTTCCATCAAAGTTAAATTCTAGAAAAGTCTCATTTCCTGGTCTTTGTCTTTTCCCATGAAAAAAATCTTACGATGACTATTGGATAACTTTGTGGGATCCAATTTTCCCTTAAAGACAAACCAACCGAGATGATCACAGGAAGAAATCTAAAGTGATATAGAAGAGGAGCCCGCCCCCACCGCTGAATTCCCCTAAAAAACCTGAAAATCCCAAGGTCCCATCAGAACCAGTCCACGTCAACTCCCCGTCCCCCAGTAAATTCCCCGTCCATTTCCCCCCCTCGCCCCCGTTCAACAAGATTGGGTTCTATCCCTAAACTAAAGCCCTTCCCCCGTCCCAAACTTGGAGTCCCCCCCCCCCCCACTAAACCCTCCCACCACACCCACCACGGAAGTACAACAAATCACCACCATCTCTCACCCCTGAAATCCACCTTCCTTTTTTCCATCGCCCTTCACTAAAGAAGGATGGCAAAGATTAGAATGCAAGAGATGTCCCTTCAGTAAAAGAACAAGACTGATCCACCTCGCTGAAGTTTTGGCGTAATTTCGCAATTAAAAAACATCCTAAGTTCCCATACGTATTTTGTATTGATGAATAATCCTAGGAAACAAAAACTTGAAGATGGGCTCTCCTTAGAAGATTGCTTTTGAAAACGACAACACCTAGCAACAAATATATAAATCGAGAAAACTTCTCCTGGTGCTGCCCCCCTGGCCCCCAGAGGCCTATCAAAAGTAAAATCCAAGAATCTGAAAAAAGAGTTCCGGAAGGCAGATTACCATAAGTTCAAAAGGGAACAAAGGTTTTAAGGAGAAAACAAGATGTGTCCAACTTACTCCCAAAAATCCAGGTTCAACTGATTAAAGTTTGACTTTGAAGAAAATTTGATCTAAAGAAGTGCTCTCATTCAAACAGCATGAACAAAAAAACAAGGTAAATGCAAACATAAATCCTGCCAAACTACCATCCTATAAAAACCAAATGCCTCTTTAATGGAAGCATTAAATTAGCCAATAAGATGAAGAATGCCAAATGGATAACGGAGGTGTTAAAAAGACAGGTTTACAAAACCCTCCCCAAACCGTAAAAAACCGACATGTGGTTATTGCCACACTACTCATCCAGCCGGTAAGCTTATGACGATTTGTCTAATTATGATTCATTATTAATAATAACCAAACACTCTACCAAAACTTTTACCTTTTTTCTTCTGTTTCTCGTTTAAATGATGCTAGTGGAATTACAGAACAAGCGCGAGAAGATCATTGAACTATAAGTGGGAATAAATTGGAATGAAGACGATGATAATGGGAATGATGAAAAGGGCCCCTTCACAGGATCAAACAGGGTTAAGTTGATCAAAAAAGGGTGAAGAAACACGAATTCTAGTGCCTCTTCTATGTGAGTTCTACCTCATGACCTATACTAGTACCAAATCATCTGCGTTATACACTAGAGAGACAGTGATTGAAAGCAAAGGTTGCTGTCTATTTGCTATTTCTATCCTACGGGAGATATCCACCTGCAGATCACGGCAACGATACTTCTTTCCATACAAAAATCCGAGCCTTACCCTTCAACGGATGGCAGATCACTGACACAAACGAAAAGAAGATGCTGATATTGCGACCTTCTAGCATCCTTTAAGTGTCGCGATGCTCAGAATCCTGATCACCCGAATCAAGAACCAATTCTGAACAAGAAATCCCCTCCAAAGATAGACCATTCAAATGCTAAGGATAGAAGAGTACAGCTCCCCGTCAGATCTGGAGGTGTGAACACACCAGTATAAAACGCTCACATATCCCAATGATGTAGGTTCACGAGAGACCCACTGACGTGCGGGTTTTTTTTAAAGACGATTCCGAAAGAGGGACGCAAAGACCCCTGCTATCAGGGTAAAGTAACGTTAACCTTGAAAACCCAAAAATGGAGCCATTCCCCCCGAATGATCATTTCCCCATGAAAAACCAGAAGAATTAAACAAAGGAGCAAAATATACGACTACACCAGCCAACGTATAGAAGTTCTTCCACCCTGACAGAGAAACAAGTTTTGTCACAAAAAGGAAAGAACGTATAATAATGGGGTCATTATCCCATTCTCAAATGGCCATTCTGAAAAGAAAAACATGAACAGAAGAAGCTCCTGCGCCAAAGCCTTAGAATTTTAGACAAGGAGTCCAACTTTACAACCATAGTTTTTTAGAGGCGCCCCTTCAATAAGAAAAACAAACGACGTTTTTCCTCTCAATAAAATCAAATGGGATGAATGCCCATAAAGGGCCGCTGAAAGAGAATAAGGTTTTGAATATTTTTGGGTTAAAATTGCCCTGAGGGTTCCACAATCATCAATTTGTTCACTGCTAAACTATGCCGTTTTGATTAGTTACGTAAACAATAGACTAATAGCAAGTGTGGTCGTCCGTTGTCCATTCTATGAAAAATATCAGAGCATAGAGTCGCTTATGAAAAATATTTAACGTATTATGCCATGCCCAACTTATTGACACTATTTGTGTGGTTGGGGATTACCGATTATGATATTGTGGAATTTGAATTTCAAATATGATGATTTAATAAATGTTTCCTGAAATGTTTTTTAGGTGCCGATTGCAATTGGAGGTCCTGGGTTATCCGCTGGTGTGAGATTCCGCAAGGATGTACCAAGTGGAGGACTTGCAAACGTAGCAGCAACTGTGATGAATCTTCATGGGTTTGTGGCTCCTGAGGACTACGAGACAACTCTTATCGAAGTTGTTGAGTAAAAAGCTTAAAGGCGTTTACATTATTTTTCACCCCCTTCTTTTGAATAATTTCATGGAAACAGCAAAGCATATGACAATATGTTTTAGTAACTTTTTCCCAATATTTGCTGCACCACTAATGTTTGAGATGAAATGAGTGGGTTTAGTCAGTTTTATATTTAAGCGACACACGGTTTAAACACGATGGCTTGGTTTTTACAATGATGAAGTTGCGCTTGAATCGATTTATGAGCATAATGATTGGGTTGTTTATCTTTTGGCCCGTATATCAAAAAGTAACGTTTTTGTAAATCGGATTTTTGCATTGATATGCCAAATTGGTACGGTCCTTTGTCTCACAAGAGTCAAGGTTCAAACAACATTTGGGGTGGCCCAGGTGAAGGGAGGAAACGGTTCCCTGGGAATAACCTGACAGACTGCCGTATATAGAGTTCAAAAAACTCGCCATCACGGGAAATTTGAAAGGGGAAAACCTCATCCGTTATATGTTAAAGAAGCCTGGTGTATTATTTCACCTAATTAATGTTTTTGAGAAAACAAACAATATTGAATTAAGAGGTTCTAAAATTATTTTGGAGGATGAGCAACAGGTTAAACCTGACCGAACCAAAAACCGAAATTGATGAAAACGAGAACCGAAAACCGACCGAAGTTAAGAGAGCGAAATCGAAACCGAACCGAAGTTATGAGAGCGGAACCGATTTAGATAGTTCATTTGTATTTTGCCTTGTTTTGACCCGACCCGAACCCGACCCACGAAAAACCAAAACAGAAAACCGTAATTATATAAAACCGAAAACCGATCCGAATTAGGTTCGGGCTCCCGGTTGTGGCTCACGAAAATATATAAATGGAAAAACAGCCTAACGCGCTTTTCCGTTTCGCACACTTCTCGGTTTTCGGGTTATAGGATTAGCTCACCAAACCCTTACTAGTCAGAAGATCTATCACAACGCTTCATATTCCTACTGCCCATACATACCTCTCTCATGTTAATAAGGGATTTCTCTGTATCTAACTTTCAGACACTTGGAACAAAGAGTTGGAAAAAAAACTTCCTTTAACCCCATATCCAAGCATTAAAGCCTCGTACATACCTAGAACTTTCTATTGGCCCTTTGAAAAGTAAGTAAGTTACTATTCTTTGGTGGGTTTTGAAAGTGAAAAACCTACGGAATTAATGACCAATCAGTTGCGGCAAATAAGGGGCAAATCCACTCACTGATGGTTTTAAGGAACAAAAAGGAATTCTACATCAACAAACCACAAGAGAGTGAGCCCTCCCTGATATATGTGAAAGCAGTCCCCCCAGATCGCAGTATGCGAAATTTCCCAGTGTGGGAATCGAGTGGGTCAACGGGGTGTTTATAGCAAAAATTACGGGATACAACTACCGTCAGAGAAACTAATACAAATAATTCCTTTTGGCCGAGCTTGATTTACCACAAGAATACAAGACCCTTCCGAAAAAAGGATTTTCAAAACACAAAACGTCTCATAACCCCACACACACAATTTTTTGAAGGAATCTAATTTTCCTATCAATCAAATTCAAGAAAAAAGCTCAAACCATCTCCTGCCCAAGGAACCGACAAACTAGGGTCCCCCCCCTTCACAACGGCAAGTCCCACACAGATGTGGGATAAAGAAAACCTGGTACACAAATCACGAAATCGTGACGGATGACCCTTGCAGACAGCCCCGATTTAAAAAGTTATCATATAAAAAGGGATCAACCTTTGAACGACCCAAATATTGGGGTAATTCAAAAACCGACTAATTACTTTATCCAAAAAAAAGATTAATAACGATTGTCCCCATGAAAAGCCAAGAGCCCATTGTCCTACAAAAGACCAAAGAAAATTGATCAAGAAAGCCTTGAATTGAGGCCCTTGAATGAAGCTATAACAAAAAAAACAAAACAAAAGTTTTAAGTGAGGGGACAAAAAACCCCCGTTTGACAAGTAGTTACTTGGACAAAAGCCTGGGGAAAACCAAACATGGGTGTTACAGAGAACTTTTTTATCATGTTCGAGTACAATAAGGGCAATGGAAGACTAGGGAAAAGTGTCCACGAGGATGAACAAGAAAGCAAAGAAGCAAAGAAACTTTCATACACATGCGAATCGAGAAAAGACTGAACAGATCCCCGGAGAACAATCCCCTTTTTTTATTGAAGTTCTCGAGAAAAAAAGCTTTGTAATGGAGGGAAGACATAAGTAGGAATCGTTGGAATACTACAGGCCTGGAATCCCCCAACAAACATCATGAAACAATTATTCGACGTTCACAAAAAAACAGGTTCCCCAATGTTTTTTTTCTTATATGGGTGAAAATAATTTAACCTTGAGTTAACATTAGTATAGAACAAAGTTTTAATCGGAGTTTTTAATTGAAATTAAGTGAGGGGTAGGAAAAATTTTAATATCCCCTCCCAAACTAATTAGAATGGGGGAGAAGCAGTTATATAGTTTTTCTTACACGACCTTGGGCGAAATTAATGCCAACACCTTTTTCCCCTCCTTTCCCTCTTTCTCCCCATATTTTTAAATAACCTATTTTAAATCAATTTGAATATCCAAAAAGTGTCCCAAGGGTTTTTAAAAATTTTTTTTGATAATAAGGGGAAAAGAAAATGGGGATTAAAATATGTGTAATATCTAATAACCCCATGAATTTATAGGACTCCATATACTCCCCGCCCAAACCAGGCTAAAACCAATTTCCGAAATACACCGAAGCCACATTTTTTGAGGGGGGGAGCCGTTTCCCTTGAAAACAAAGTCAATAAAATGAGATCGAGGTAAAACTAAAATCCTTTTTTGATATTTTTATCAAAAGTACCTATTTAATTGGAAAAATTTTCAATTGGGTTTAAATGGGAAAGGAGAACCTAATACCAAAAGACCGACCCATGGGCATTTTAACTTTATTGGGTTATAAGGTGTAGTAAGGTTCGTAACTATTCCCACCCCAATGACCCAGAGCCATAAAACACCGGAGGGATCCTAACCCAAGGGACAATTCCCACTAGTTATGGGGTAGAAAAAGTCCCTAAGTATGACATGTTATAAAGGAGTAAAAAAGCAAAGAATAAGGGAAAAGTGCCCCGACTGAAGATGGAGCTTAGTACTCTGAATAAACCCCAACAGGTTTCTAGCGATCCCATGGAAGTCCACCCTCCGGTTTCGCGACTGAAGGGGTTTTGAAAGAATTAAAAAAAGAAAAATTGGGTTCCCAACCCCCTGATGTAGGACCACGCTTCACATCCCGGAAGGGTCATGAGTGTTTTATCTGTTTGTGTTTATATGGACGGCAGACTCGACCTGAGAATTAGTCGTTAAAAATCATGTTTAACACAAATGAGTGTTTTTTTATCTGGTTTGTTGTGTGTGGACGTAGTCGCAAGCTTGAGTAACAGTCCGTTAAAAACCATAGTTAACACAAAAAGATATATTTTCTTTATAAGATTTGAAACCTTTATTAACTGCTTTCAATGATTTTCTTATACACTTTTCTATCAAGTAAATCTTTTCTTTGTTTATGATTGAACATATGCAACTGTATAACTTATTTACTGGAGTTACCGTCAAAAAATGGTAGTATTTTTTTTGCAGAAGTGTTGCCATCAGAGGATCTAACACCATCTTGTTTAGCAAGACGTCTGCTAGCCAACTTTACAATGACACGAAGCTAACAAAAACGACCTCGTGAAGTTCACGAATGAACAATAGTTAAGCAGAGTCTGGAACCTACCCCGCAAGGAGTCTTTAAGTCTGTAAATGTAAACTAGAGGCAATAAGATTATATGCAAGCATTTTATCTGTTAAATACCATCTATTCATCGTTGTACTTTAAAAACTTTAGCCATTTATTCACATTAAATACCAGTAAGAACATGAAAAAATTACCATTCACACTTTATAATCTACACACACGTTAAGCTATTAAATTAATGTGGCATCAGCTATTAATCTCTTATCGTAATCAATTAGACCAAACATGAACCAATCCATGGTCATTTCCTGTATAAATTTCGTTTCGCTCTTCATCATAGTAGAGGGCTGTTATGTCTTCAAGTGCCTCTGCAATCATATTACCACCAATCATTTTTTGCTTCTTATCTACATCTTCACTGAGAAGCACATTGCTCGAGTTTAGTTTAGCTATGCATTTTCCCGTCCATATGTTGCTGATATTAATCGAACCAGCTGCATTACAAAGCTTATGTTAGTACATTTTAATAAAGGTCCAATTTAGTAGTTAAGTTTTCTCTGTCCCAACCATGTAAATAAAGTTACAACGATCGGCTAGGTAGTAAAGTTTTTTTTTACCCGCTAATCGTAAAGAGTATGGGACATAGAAAAGTAAAATTATAATTAACTCTTATGCTTTAATTACCAAACTAGCTCGTATGACAAGGAGAATGGGACTTAGAAAAGTAAAATTAGCAAATTAGACCATCGTTACTATTTTAATTTGCCCTATACTAGAGACACACAAGCTTTGATGTGTTTAAAGTTTAAACTAAAAATAATCTTAGAAATAAAAATCATATTGGTATTAGTAAAGTTATTAAAAATGTTATTACCTTTCTCATCAGTTCGTTGATCATTTAAGTTACTCTTGCAGAACGAAATTATAACATCTTGACCACTCGTGATATATATGTTATTCGTGTTGCAGTCCGGATGCCATAACTCGTGATCCTCAAATGATGTCACCAGCTCTCCTCGGAAGTTCCAAACAGAAACAGTACGATTTCTGAATGTCAAAAACAGCTGATTCTCGTATAGAAAAATAAACGCAGATGGAGTCATGAACTCGGTTTTACTAACTTCTTTCACGTCAGCATTGCGTACCTACAATAGTGTAAGCAGTTAATGGAGTTGGACTATATAAAACCGTACCAAAATTTATACGATATGAAATTTGAACATACATCGAGTATCTGAAGATTCTCATCATCTTGCTTAACAAGAAGCTTTTCATTGAACTGCTCTATAAAATCCACTTTCTTATTCCGATGAAGTAGATGATTAAAATCTTTCAAAACTTTGCCATCTTCGATTGATAGTATCTTCAGAGGAACATGACCTTGAGCCCTTTTATAAATCAATAACATGATCCCGGGGCTGTTCCAAACAAAATCACAAGCATGAAAAGGATCATTAGAAATCAATATATTAATTCTTCCACACACAAAAAACATTGTTCCCCTCTATTCAAGATCAAACGAAATGGCATCGTATTATACTTACGCAAAATGTCCGTCTTCTAGCAAATTAAACTTAGCCTAGCACCATATGTATTGATACAATATAAGGCATATGGTGTTATGCTTAGTTGGATGATTTTGTATGATCGATGAGTTATGTATCAGTTATCACCAGCCAGAGGTTTCAAGTGAAAAAACAAATATCAGATTAACAATTTGTTTGTTATATCACTTTAAAGGCTCCGCGCCAACTAGTCACATTGGATCCACCCCAATGGAATCTTATACACATTTGAAGCATGGGTATAGCACCCACGAGTCTAGAAGATCGCAAAGAGGTAGGTCTTTCGTGGCTAGTTGCGAGGTCCCCTAAGGCGTGTTAAAACATATATATTGTTAACATACATTTTATTACAGGAAACCTAAAGCTGATAATAACTGAAGCACAGATCTAACTGTTAACCATAAGAAATCACTAACAAGATCGATCCGGAGGTCGGGGAGGATAAAAGAAATAAGTTGCCATTGATTATTTAGTGAGAGAAAAAGGAAGAGTGTGTGTGTTTCTAGAGAGAGAAATGAAGAAAAACACACACCTTATTACAAGAATTATTATCCTCACCCCTCCATGGAAGTATGGAGGGGATATATATAGCCCTGGACACGATCTACTTACTACACTTGACATTTCTAGTCCCTGCGTGTCCGGCTAATGTAAACTAATGTAATTCCGTATTAGCCGACATATTTTAAGGCTAACAATCTTCCCCCAATATGTGGGCATACGGAATTACTTACAATGTTCCTAACAAGTACAAATACAACAAAATAAAATGACATCCAAGGCGCTTTCAAAGCTGAAGATGACGTCTTTGTCTTCTAGTCTTGATACTTGTACTCCAGCTTGGATCTTCTTTGTCTTGACTTGTTCTGGAACCATTGTAGTATGCATGAGTTGGATTAACTTCCCCCCAATTCATGCAGCATGTCTTTAAAAAGCTTTCTTCATAGACTCCTTTTTGGCGAAGTTTCTGAATCAGCTTCCCCCCAAACCAACATCCGTATCTTGAGCAGATTCTGAAACTTTGATGTAGCTTGAATGATCTTCTGACATTGACATTTAAAGTGCACAGCGGAATTTAGTAGAAGAAACAGTCAACCACACCATCTAATACTGCTTTTATACTGTATCATGACATTCGGTCTTGATGATTATCCGTTTGGGGGAACATGCAAGAGATCAGCAACAATTCTTCTCACGCATGCAGAATACTTCACAAACCATACTAAGTGAAGTAGTATAAACTACTTCCCCCTGGAAGTTGACCTGATAACATCAAAGTATCAAAGTACACGTATTCCCCCATGATGGTTTCAAACCTTCCTCAGAAGCATAGTTGACGTGTACGACAATTATACTCGAGACATATTGTCATAAGCACTATTTTGAAAAAGTTATAAAAGGACATTGAAGAACTTTGAAGATTTTCTGGGACTGTGAGTCCATTGACGTTCAGGTAGCTAAAAATCCGGAGAGTTGCTGATCACATCTCAACCTTTTACTCTATGGCTAACTTACCAACCTCGTATACTGTCGGCTATTTGAAAATGAAGTAGAATCCCCTAAATTTGTTACTTAAGCTTGCACTGTTGTTGATTGAAGAACGGTGCAGAAGAAAGCCTCTAAGTACTCTATACCCAAGTCCTAAAAGTATAAGAAGTACAACACCTCTTGAAATTATCAAAATCGCAATTGCGTGTGACACTGATGCACTACAAAGTAAACTCTTTAAGTGATAGCTTATAACCCCGTGAGTATTCTACAATTGTACTCCTTACATCAGGTATAACTAGATAATCCAAGTCTCAATCATAACTGTATACGTTCAAGCAAGTCATCAATCGATAGATTGGGTTTGAAGAAAAGGGGTAGAAAGGAGAATGAAGTCTCGATGATGAAATAAGTAGACGCCTTCGTGAAACCCACTTCAATCTCAAATAAGGGATACCAAATAAACTCCGTGATCACTTGACATTTGAATCCAAATCTTTAGCCGTTTTGACATTTTAGTGAATCTTATTCGGATCGTTTTTAGTGTAATGTATCATGTTTGTTGTGTTGTTGTTCAAGAATGTCGTTAAACTAGGACAAATGTTATTTTGAATTGTCATTAACGAAAAAACATTGTCTAGTCCAACTTGACGTGAAAGCGTTTTTGTACCCGGCTCATTCCACTAACATTATTAGCACCACAACTATGTGAAATTTCGGACCAACAATTAATTCCAGCCCATCACCAAATAAGCTCGGCCCACTACATTATACTCCATGTAACTCGGCCTGCTTCTAGAGTCTACCCAAAATAATATCCACACCACATGATCACCCAGCCCACCTGCGGCCCAACTCCAATATAAATGCAGCCCATCATCTTTAAACAATCCCTAATATTAGGGTGTATAAATCTTACACAATCCCTAAATTACCTCTGACTTAACCCTAACCCTACACACACCTCTTAAACAATCCGCCCCCATCATCTTTTAGATCTCTCCACATTTGAGAAATCGAAATCACTAGCACAGATCTCATACTCCCAAATCGATCTCATCACAACATCATACATACTCATGTTACATTAAACCATAACCCACGAACATAGATAGACAAAAGCATCTATCTTTCTGTTTCAATGAACGAAGAAACCAATAATTCTCAGTTAGTCATCAAGGTCTCTCAGGAGGTCTCGGGTAGGTTTAATGTTATGTGTTTAGATCGAAACAAAGATTGAATAAAAACAAGTTTGTTTTTATTCTTTCTTTTTTTCGAAAATGATAAGAGGGGTTTTATACCTTTCACATAATCGATGATGATATTGATGTTCAATTAAAAATCTTAAAGATTTGAGAAAAGAATTGAACAATCTGAGATCAATTAGATTTTACATTTAAGTTTTGAGTCTTGATGGTGGATGAAGATGGAGATGTAGATGTGATTTATATATTTGACAATGGGATAGGTAGGACCGGTCGGATTTGTTGTGATGATTGTGACGATGAGTATTGTTGGCTGTTGATGATGATGTTTAGGTGTGTTGTAGTTAGTTCTAAATCATCGAGTCATGTATATTTCTCACTTCTACCTATCTGTCTTGCCCTTTGACTCGGAAGTGACCGGTTTGACTAGTCTTGACCGGGCGGTTTTGGTTGTGGTATAACAAAACGCAACTAAGCAAGTCACAAGAAGGACAAAACGCAACAAGGTGTCTTAGACAAAAAGCAATGTTGCTAAAATTTTGGCAGCATAACGTTTCTATGTTCATCGTAAAGGTCTTCATCTTGGTACAAAACGCAACACCAAAACGCAATGAGCAAAACGCAGTCCATTGTTGTGTAGACAAAACGCAATCCCAAAACGCAGTACCAAAACGCAATGCTTGAGACAAAACGCAGGTCACACCTGTTTTTGTCATTTTGGCAAAACGCAACCAAGAAGATAAAGCCCAGATCTGGTTTTGTCTTTTTCATCAAAACGCAACCAGGAAAAATAATAATCAGACCCAGATTTGTTGCGTGACTTTTAAGCACAAAAAAAACAGATGTAAACCAGATTGAGACAGTAGCAAACAACAATAACAACCTGTTGACGTTTTTTTCTTTTTTTTACAAGAAAAAAAAATGATGAACAGTAACCGAGTGAACAGTAACATGAACATGATGAACAGTAACCGGAACAACAAACAAATGATACAATACACCCCTGCAGCTCTGGTACCACTTGTTAAGATTACAGCTCATATTCTAAACCTCAAAGACGTAAACAGAATAGACAAGTTCAAAGTGTGATTTAAAATGCACTTGATGGTCTCTCGATTAAGAGACTTGTAACCCAAATTCTCAAACCTTAAAGACATAGGACGCACAATTGCAGCCTATGGGGTAAAAGAAGCTTGTAATTATGTTGAGAAGTTGCCAACAGCAGATAAGGAGATATGGTTCCCTGCTACTTGCAGCAGGGATCATTAGAAATCAATATCTTTATTCTTCCACACCCAAAAAAAAAACATTGTCCCCCTATTTAAGATCAAATAAAATGGCATCGTATTTATACTTGCGCAAAATGTCTGTCTTCTAGCAAATTAAACTTAGCCTACCACCATACGTATTGATACAATATAAGGCGTATGGTGTTAAGCATGCATCGTATGTACCAACGGATTGTAGGGAACCAACAGACATATAATATGTAAATACTAGTTAAAATGTCTTTTCAGTGAATCATTTGCAGCGTAACCTCTATAAATATGTAGTAAGCATCATATATCATGGAATTGCATATCATAGAACAAGTAGTTCATACAAAAAAAAAAAAAAAAAAAAAACCTGATCTTGATTTCATCTACATCATTGCCTGCTACAGAGTATAACAGCGTATAATTCTTCAGGTCAAAGACCTTGTATATGCTTAAAAGAAAAAAGAAAAAAAATCAGCAACTAAACTAATAAAGCCAATGAGCACGTGCTATAGATAAAAAAAGAAAGGTACCTATCTTGTGCAGAGTAGGTAAGCACCTTCCCATTGACATCATCAAACTCTACAAATCCAGGCCACTTCAACGACTCAGACTCAAAAAGAGGAAAACCAGCATCTGGTTGACCTCTTTGTATGTATCTATCATAGCAAATATGTCCAAATATAAATACATATCTACAAGTGCTTCTTCTAATAAAGTATAATTTCGAATTTGGTCACTTGCATGTAATTAGTTTTGTTTTTAGTCTCTAAAAGGTAAAGGGGCGAGGGCCAAATATGAAAGCAACCCAATTCCATAATTTTGAGCAAACCACAAGGAACATTTATATAGTTTACTCTAAAATCAAGGAGTAGATAAACCTACTCTAGACTTGTTGATCTGCATTTGAGTGAACTGAAATTGTCTGAAGCATATACTGAAACCGTAATTAACGAGTCATTATTTTTATTGTAAAACAAGCTACGGACGACTTCATCTGGAAAGATATTCAGGATACATATCCTCTTGTTTGTATCTGCATTTATAAGTGCCAGTGAAAAAATAAGCTTTATACTGGACTGTTCTAACTTTAGATATAATCGGCCAAAAGAAACATTATGGGACATCATCAGAAAACTACCTCTACTAAAAGCTGCACAAACACCAGAACTTGCAAGAGTAAATACAACGCCATGTGCTGCTACTATTTCAATGACTTTTGACCTTTTCATCAAGAATGGTAATGCAAACGATGAATATCCTTTAGGATCATGGGTATCATATTGCTCCTGATACATATACGAGTAAACTCAATTAGAAGGATGTTCGCATCTTATATCTTATTTCAGTAGCAAACTTAGATTAAAATAATAAAACTCCGTGTATAAGGCGTCTCATCTACATGTAAAGAAATATCAAGCAAAGGACCACACACAGACAGACGATGAACTTCTAGTCTTTGTTGACAATGGGGACAGCAATATTACGCAAATCAGATAAGATGGTTTTGGACAGTAGTTAGCGCAAAAGCTGATATATCATTAGGTCTGCATATTTTTGGATATAACGACTAAAACTGACAAGTCACTTTTAACTTAAATTGGAGGTGTTTGGGATTGCTTATTTTTTCTGCAGATAAGCAGTTCGGCTACAAACTTCTACTCATTTGCTCATTTTGATGTAAAATAAGCAGTTTCCAAATCCACTAGTTTCAACATACTTACTACAGTCGAAATAAAAATCACGCTCTTACCCAAAAATCTAACCTTAACACATTATTCTAAAATATTCATAAGCAAATTCAAACACTATTTCCTGAACTACTTACTTCTGCTTATAAGCGCAATCACCACAAGTCCACAACCGTAAACATATTAGTATCATCATCATCTAAGTCTACACAGTTCAATATAATCATAAACAACAACAATGCACAGCAACAAAACCCTAGATACAATCAAAACACTTTGTTACTTAATATTAACTTTTTAAAATCTATATCGCATTTTTAACGCAAATCCAAACATTATTTCCTGAACTACTTACTCTCGAAGCATCATAATTATGACCTACTTATTTCGAGGGTGTTTGGGATCCGCTTATTAAAGCGCTTTTCTGTTTATCTAGTTATTTTCAAGCATATAATCCATTTCAAGCGTTCAAAATCACAGTTATTTGCTTATTTACACTAAACTAAGCACTTAAAAACAAGCACATTGATACCACTACTTAGTTTTAAGTAACTAGTCACTTCAATAGAACCAATCCTACACACCTCCTTCAGAACGCTTATCTTAGACAAAACAAAAACTACCTTTTTGCGCTCGTATCTAACCTTAGGAGGTGTTTGTTTCGGGTTATATAGCGGGGCTTATGACTTATTTGGTTTCCAGCTTATGTTTTATAAGCTCACTTTTTGTGTCTTATTTTGAAACTTTTCGGCTTATATAAGTTTATTATGTCATAAAGTTATATAATTTCAAAATAAGCGACAAAAAGTGAGCTTATGAAACATAAGCCGAAAACCAAATAAGTCATAAGCCCACTATATAAGCCGAAACAAACACCCTAGTTAATACTCCCACATTTTTAACGCATATTCCGAAAACGATGATAATGATAATCATTTATATATCGAATTACAAAAACAAATAAATAATTCAACATTTATATTAACAATAATTCTACCGTCAAGTGGAAGTAAGGGTGTTTGGATTAGCTTATCCATAAGCTCAACTTCATAAGCCAAAAAAGTGAGCTTACGAGGTTTTCCAGTTTCAAATAAGCTCGTAAGCCCCAAAAATAAGCTAATCCAGACACCCCCTAAGTTTGTGATGTTATATAGGTATAATTTAGGGGTGTTTGGATTTGCTTGCTTTTCGAGTTTATTTGAAATGGGAAAATCTCGTAAGCTCATTTTTTTCGGCTTATAACCTTATCAACTTGAGCGTCACGCTCAAGTCCATAAGCTCAACTTCATAAGCCAAAAAAGTGAGCTTACGAGCTTTTCCAATTTCAAATAAACTCAAAAAACAAGCTAATCCAAACACCCTTTACTTCCACTTAACCATACACATTAGTTTCATCATCTAATTATACACATTTCAATATAATCAAAACCCTAAAAATTCATCAAATAACCGTTAAGCGAATGTTCCGAAAACGATGAGCAGAATCAGTAACAGAGCACGAACGACGTCGTTTCGACGATATCTCGCGTCTAAACAACTTCTTAACACTATTATTATTATTAACCGATAACCAGTTGGTTAAATCACGTCTCTTGGTGGCAACCACGCGCCGCCGGTTTCCACACGCGCCGCCGCCGATAGGCGCCGTGATCCGGCGAGTACTAAATGGTTCCATTGGTGGTTAATTGTTGTTGTTGTTCATTCAGAAAGGTATAATAGGGTTAGGTTTTTGAAGAGTCTGATAACTTGAATTTGAATTTGAATTTATTATAATTGTAAATTTGATTTGAATTGGGATTGATTTGGGGTTTAAGTGAAAGTGTATTAGAGCTGCCTAGAAAATCTCTTGAGTTCGGCTACAAGCTTTAATTATCAAGCTTAAGCTCGGCTCGAGTAATATTTTGAAAAGCTCAAATTTATTCTTTTAAATATTGTATTGAGAGTTGCTAGAACTACAAAAAGACTTCTACAAAAATTATCACAAAATAATTTGTCACATGTTTAGTGGATGTATTTAAGAAAGAGAATTCAAAAGTATGAAAGAGAATACCACTAAACATGTCACAAATCATTTTATGAAAAATTTTGTGGAAGTCTTTTTGTGGTTCTAGCAATTCTCTATTGTATTTGTTAACTAAACTTATCGATAAGTCAAGAAAATATGTGACAAACTTAAAAGCAAAGAATTTATACAAAATATTTGAGCATTACGCTTTAAAAATCTTTTTACGATAAATATTTAACTAGTGTACCGATATTCGTATTAGCATTTACGTTGTTTATTTAAATATGCATAAAAAAATATTTATGTACATGAAAGCTCGAAAAGCTCGATAAAAGCTCAAGCTCGAGCTCGGCTCATTTTGTGTTTCGAGCTTGTTTATTGGGTTTGGGCTCTGGCTCGAGCTCGATAAAAGCTCGGCTCCATCGAGTCAAGCTCAAGCTCGAGCTCAAGTTGCTTGATAAAAACTTGGTTGTTTGCGGCCCTAATTGCAAATAAGCTGTATTCTAACCGGACAAACACGTACGGAGCTTCGTTTGGTTTTAATCGGAAAAATAAATGAACGCGATCGTTTAAACGTTATCGGACAAATAAATGAATGCGATCGTTTAAACGTAAGAAACGTCTCGTTCATGTTTGTTTATTAAAGAAATAAGGTTGCTCATATTAGTTTAAACTCGTTTAATCGGACAAATAC
The DNA here is from genome assembly GCA_026074375.1 of Tanacetum coccineum. NCBI lineage: Eukaryota > Viridiplantae > Streptophyta > Magnoliopsida > Asterales > Asteraceae > Tanacetum > Tanacetum coccineum. The sequence goes on along the minus strand of BQNB010039781.1, from coordinate 17,912 downwards.
TATTATACAATTGTGATTTATTACGCATGTAATTGTTCCAACGAATATGCTATGAAAGAAAGGTAAAATGTCTTGATCTTCTTATTGATGGGGTTATGTATTCTACCTTGATCATCAATATTTTGAAACCCGGTTCGACCTGGTCGGTTCAACCGTTTGAACCGGTTTCGGTTGAAAAAACGGGACAAATTAAACCGGGTTTCATATTTTCGAAACCGGGTTTCATATTTTAGAAACCCGGTTAGACCCGCCGGGTTTGAAGTGACCCGGGTCAACCTAGTTCTTGAGACCCGGCCGGGATTTGATTTTTTTCGTGTTTTTAAACAAATAAAGCAAGTTAATTATATATACTTGCGACGTACTTTTATTTTTACATGTTATATGTGTTAGTAAATTAGGCTTAATATATGGAATATTCATGATTTATATATATACTCTTTTTTGTATCATTGTTGTTGGTGCAACATTGACGAGGATCTCCTTTATGTTTTAATGATGACAAATAAACATTCGCAAAACGTAAAATAACAAACGATGGCCTAAATCCGGAAAACCGGATATTCGCCTCTGACGCGCTCGCGTCAGCGCGTGGCCAGCGCGCCACTTGCGAAGTCCGTTTTTACGGATTTGATTTTGTCAGCTTTCCTTTTACCCGCCACATGTGGAAACTTCAATAAAGGTATGTATATGATATTTGAGCATTTGGGAACACTTCAAATGAAGTTTAGACCTAGAGAGGAGCAAAACAAATCCTTGTGTTTTTACATAAAATGCCAACTCAAATCTTTTATCAAACGCCTCTAGCCAAGGTCTAAATATCTTTTCTAATCCTAGTATGATCATACGTTCAACATACCAACAAACGAAAATAATCATTTGACCTTAATCTGGATCTACGATGATCTTAATCATATTACGGGCATTACTCCCATATTAGTCAAATCAAGTCAAAGGCCACTTTGCGTAAATGCATCCTTTCCCGCTATGGGATATGCTTTACTTACGATGCAAAGCACTTAGCTTGTTTGCATCATAATGATTAATGATCAAATCCAAGATGATTAGTCTAAATGACTAATTGAGTTTGTGGTATTTTTTTTTTTGAACAGCAATATATTATTAAACCACTAGCAAGAAGCTAGAAATTACAAAGCGACAAGGTACGGATTTTTAAGCCAATCGTTCCAACTAAACGAGGCTTTACATCTATTACGACACCAATAAAAAGACCGAGACACAATATCCTCAAAAATCATCGCCTTTGGAGAAGAAACCACTTCAAAGATATACTTGTTCCGATATTGCCAAACATGCCACCACATTACGTAAAAAACACCTTCGAGAGCCTGCTTATAATTAGAAGATAAGCGAAGATTCACAAGCCAGTTTAACCAATCTTCATATGAGTCGGCCTCTATGTAAGTAATATCCCACCATCGTGTTATCTTTCGGATAATATCTCTAACCATATTACACTTAAAAAATAAATGGCTAGACGACTCCACCTCATTGTCACAAATAGAACACGTAATAGATTCTATATCCATACCTCTACGAGAAATGTTGAAACGCGTCGGTAATGAATCAATCTTAACTTTCCACGCATGAACATTCACCTTAATAGGGACAAGTTTTATCCACCGTGTCTTTGTAGTTACGTCCGGCAACATTTTATCATCTAGCATCTTTCTAACAGAAGCAACAGAAAAATCACCCGAGTTCTCCAAGGACCATTTCCAACGATCTGACACAGGAACAAGGTTTACGTCTTGGACCTGAACCAATAAAGCTTCGTACTGCTCCTGTTCGATACCACCCCTGGGTTTTCGACGAAAAGAAAAGTCCAAACTGGATTGAGTCAACTTTGTGCCAACCTTCACAAACTTACATGTCTCTAGAGCATAGATACGAGGATATAGATCTTTAAGAACGATATGACCAATCCAAATGTCTTCCCAGAAAGCAGTTTTATCCCCGTTTCCCAGTTTCATTTGCATACAGTTAAGAAGATTAATACCTTGATTCTTCAAAACATTGATTTCATGCACTATGTCCATCCAATACGACGGGAAAGCAGACTTCACTTGCTTCCTCACTTTCCCATCTTCTCCATGGATCGCCTTGATAACCCTCGACCATAAAGATGTATTTTGAGTAAAGAACCTCCACACCCATTTGAACATAAGACCTCTATTCAATGCATACAAACTTGAAACACCAAGGCCACCTTTCTCTTTGGAAGCCAACACATTTTTCCATTTAACCCAAGACGTTCTCTTGCTATTGGGATCATGACCATTAAAAAAATGACTACGAATGGATTCCAACCTGCGAAGAACACTCATAGGGACTCTAAAAATAGACATGTGATATATAGGCATCGATCCTAAGACCGATTTAAGGAGAGTTAACCTTCCTCCAATTGAAAGCGTCTTCATTTTCCACTTGGATAGGCGAGCATACACTCGATCTACTACCTCATTCCAAGCTTGAATTCTATGCATAGAACCACCCACTTTCGAACCTAAGTAGGAGAAAGGCGGTTTAAGAATAAGGCATCCTAGTTTTGAGGCAGCTTGCTTAACTTTTTCATCATCCACAAGAACCCCCATTAGTTTACTTTTGTTCATGTTAATATGCAAACCTGACGCATGAAAAAAGCATTCCAGAACCTGAACTAGAGTATTAATGTTGTCATCGCACCATTGTCCCACAAAAATCACATCATCCGCGTAAAACATATGGGAAAGCATCAACGAAGAACTTAACGTTATGCCTTTAAACATACGAGCATCCACCACTCTTTGAAACGATAAATGCAAACTTTCCATTATTAATATGAACAAGAAAGGAGATAACGGATCACCTTGTTTTAAGCCCTTGTGAAATTGAAACTCCGCCGTTGGACTACCGTTAATAATTATCGAACCTCTCGAAGATCTAAGACAACTCTGAATCCAGGTGCACCACTTATCACCGAACCCAAACTTTTTCAAAACTTCATCCAAAAAATCCCATCGAACCGAGTCATAAGCCTTCTCAAAATCAACTTTAAAAATTAAAGATTGTTTCTTCTTCGACTTACACCATTGGAGCACTTCATTTAAGATAAACGGGCCAAAATACTACAAGTTCAACCCCGCTTTTTCGTAGGCAATTAGAGATCTGAAAAACCGATTTATAACGAAGGAGATACGCCATTTGTAAGTTACACGATAATAAACGCGTTTATAAAAGAAATTTTATAAAAACTCATTACAAACCACCTCTGATATAAAAGGTTGGATATTTTTCTCAGATATTACATATTTTTAGGATTCCAAAACATTAAGAATCATAATTTTTCGATCAATAACGAAGGAGTTATGGATTTTTCCGTGTTTACGATAATTGAAGTTTATAAAAATAATTTTATAAACTATGAACAGTAAAATAATATTCATCTCAGATACATTTTGGAAAATAATTAATTAGATAAAACTTATAATTACGAAGACGTGCTCGAAAGAATCACTAAAATCAGAGTTAAAACGAATAAGATACGACATTTACGAGTTTACGACAATTAAATTTATAAAAGTGTATGAGCAGTAAAAAGTACTGTTCACCAGAGGACTTAAAATATGAAAATGTAATATTTTTATAACTCATCTTAATACGAAAGCGTGGACATAAGAAACGTAAGAAACGGACTTAAAACGATAAAGTTACACCATTTTTACTAAAGAGATATTTATAAACGTTTTTACTTTATAAATATTATTTCACTAATACGAATAGATGGTGATGTAGCTATATAGAATTATATATGGTATTAGATATTCAAAGTACTTAGTACTCATACGGCCTATAATCAATTAGGTTGCATTCAGGCGTATTTGTGACGCATCTTCACGCATTTGATTTACATTGTTAACTCATCCACTCGAGGGGAGTTCATAGCCCCACAATTTACATTTATAATGATTTATAAGTTTTGGGGTGAGAAACATATGCATGTTTTACAATTGGACGCAAGTGGACATTTCACATTATGATTACGTGTTTGCCTAAGTAGCGATAACCCTTTGAGCCCATTATCATGAACTGTCAATTACTTGTTGTGAGTGCGAATGTTATAAATAGATCTATTTGGGATTAACATCCCCGTCCGGGTGAGTCATGCCCACTGTGCCAGTTTGCCGGACAACGGACGTATACCATGTCGGATTTGGGATGTTGCGGGTTAGAACATCATCACGGGCAATGTTGGCAATTTATATTGCAATTCATACATGTCGAGCTTCAGTGTCATAAGCTTAGGGAAACATAATTACATTTTATGACGTCTGCATTTGTTGCATTATCATAGGGAAATCTCGCGGTCCTACATTATAATTTTACAAACCTATGAATTCACCAACATTATTGTTGATGTTTTAAGCAATGTTTTCTCAGGAGATCAATGAGGTGCAAGACTAGGGATACATTGATGGTTGTTATTTTGGAAGTCATATGCATAAAAGATTTGGTTGCATTACATTTTGGGGATATAATTGTTATGGACTAAATTTTTTGTATTTTGAACAATGAACAAGTGAAGTTTCGGACTTATGTAACAACAATTTGTTAAATCCAATGTATCAGTTTTAAACAACTTTTAAATGGTCGTTCTTATATATATCTTGTGCTATTGATCTATGAAGTACCACCCCAGACCCATATTCCACTGCGACCCAATTTGGGGGTGTTACACTTGGATTGATTTCAAACAAACACAACAAACACACTTTCTCTTATACCCTTGATCAAGCCACCTCATCAGTCCAATATACCTCATTCTCTTCTCAACCCTTGTATTGAACTTTCATTTCAAACAAACACACTTCCTCTTAAAAACATACATTTCTCACTCACACAACAAACACACCTCTCTTTCTACCATTGATCTTGCCACTTCACCAATCCAAATTACCTCCCTTCTTCACATTCTCACCATCTATTTCAAACCAAGATCAATAGGCTCCCTTCTATCACATCATGCCAACTCATTCATAACCCATTCTCTCTTATCCAACATGTGGCTAATTCAATTTGAAAATCAAAATTTAAATTCGTCCACCCTTTCTCTCCAAGCAAAGAATATTCCAAGAATATTCTATTATGACTCCAACTAGCAATTCCAAATCTTTAGTTGGATCCCTAACTAAGCTAGTTAAACTTTGAGAAAATACCCTAAAATACCCCTTTTTGATAATTCTTTTCTCTTTTTATAATATTGGATAAGCGAAAAGTTTTTAATACTTCACAAACGTTATATCAAATGACTTTTTGAGTTGGTTAACCTTGAGTGTGAGAATGATTGAAAGGTCATAACATGAAATACAATTGGGTGTTTAACAAGTGTGAGTATTTAAAATGTCAAGATCCCAATAAAAACAAATCAGGAAACTGGCGCGCTGCTACGCGCGACGCGTGCGCCAGACTTGAATCGTTTTTATATTTTGGTATCCTTGGCCTAAGAAATACCCACCATTTGCCTTTGTGATCCTTACCTCTTGCAAACATTCTTTCCTCTCTTTTATCTCCTCTAATCATCTAAGTCTAATACCTTTTGTGTTCTTAATCTTATCTTCTATCATATATTGAAGAACACACATCTCTGCAAGAGAGCCACACAAGTACTTAATCCATAATTGTGTGTTTTGTCGAGGGTCTTCTTTCTCATACCCTTTATTTAGAATCGAGTCTCTAGGTTAGGTTAGGAAGTGGTTCATCTATCTTCTTTCAGTCAATCGAGTTGTAAGGGAAGTCTTGTATCCATGGGATCAAGCCTAGATCATTGGGGATCTAGTTGAGGTTTGATAACTTCCCAATGGGAAGGCTTTAAAGTTAATAGTTTAAGTCAAATCACGGTCTCTTAGGGGGGGGTGATTCTGAGGGAGGAATACCGTAGTGCAGTAACTCTTCTTGTGGATCGCCAAGCTTTGTTAAAATCGATGAAGTTAAATAGTAATCCGGTTTGTACGTCCACCATAAGGAGATATAACTATGTAGTATCGGAGTCGTGGATTCGCAACTGGACGTACGGAAGGACTAAACCCCCCTTCCCGAACCAGTATATATCGTGGTGTCTCTTTTCTCTCTATCTACTTATTGTTCTTACCATAAAGTAGATTAGCACACCACTCGGTGCTTTCGAGACTTAAAGTTTTTATAACTTCGAAGAAGTCAAGAAAACTGTATTCACCCCCCTCTACGGTTCTACAATTGGTATCAAAGCGGCTTACTCAAGTTTTCAAGCGTTAAAACCTTCTTGAGAAGTCGTTTTAAGTTAAAAATTTATTTTTCAAAAAATTCGAAATCCTAACTTCAATTTTTGAAGAATACTTTTTTTGAGTAAAGATCAATGTAGCAAGAGAACTATGTCGAGGGTGTTCTAAGCAAAGACTACCTTTGCTATAACCAAATGGGTTTTGCTTTTAGAAAGTCCGCTTTGAGATTTATGTTAAGTCCAAAGATATTGACTTATGGCAAGTCATTCAAAACGACGATTTATACTATGAAATTGAAGACTCAAGAACTAAATTGATGAAGGAAACACCGTATAAACTTCTTGAAGATGATCAAAAGAAGAAGCTTGGCAAGAACAATGAATCCAAGATGACTCTTTACAATGCCCTATCGCGTAAAGAATATGAGCGAATATTTATGTGTAGAAACGCCAAGATGTTTTTTGGCATACACTAATTATCACTCACCAAGGCAATTCACAAGTCAAGAATTACAAGATTGATCTTCTCACTCAAGAATACGAGAAGTTCTCAATCTCTAATGAAGAAACTATTGATAGTGGCTTCACACACGATTCAATGCTATTGTGACTAGTCTTAAATCTCTAGATTCGGACTACTCTAGCAAAAATCATGTGAGAAAGTTTCTTCGCGCTCTTCCATTAAAATGGAGAGCCAAGGTGACGGCCATTAAAGAATCCAAAGACTTGACTACCCTTCCTCTTGATGAGATTATTGGCAACCTTAAAGTTTATGAAACAATCTTAGAAGGTGATGATGTTGCTTCTAAACCTATCAAAGAAAAGGTTATGCCAATAGCTCTCAAAGCTAATATTACTAGAGGTCAAACTAGTAGTAATAGTACATGTCAAGAAGAAAGTGATGAAGAGGAAGAAATAAACTTAATGGCTAAAAACTTTGGAAAACTACTTCGAAAAGGCGTCAAGAAACATGACAAGTTCAACATATGCAAAGTAAAGACTAAAGGTGGTGAGCTCAAGACGTGAATGCGGGTGCTATAATTACGGTAACAAGAATCACCTCATTAGTGATTGTCCAAAGCTAAAAAGGAACAAGGCATTTATCGAAGTAGATTGGAGCGATGGTGACGAACCCCGAAATGATGCAACATGTCTCATGGCAATTGATTTTCAAGAGGTACAGTATGAGCATAATTCTTTGAAGGATCATCATATCGCGGACAATAGTTACACGAATCACAACAATGTATATAGATGACCACTCTATTCATATCCCTTAAATCAAGATAAGCATATCATACCTAAAAGCAAGGTCTTCAATCTAGGTAAAATCCTTCCCACTTCTAAACATTTATTTTGTCTTGCATCTATAGTAGATAACTCAACCCTTTGGCATAGAAGACTAGGACGTGCTAATATGCGATTAATTCAAAAACAGCCTCAAAGGAACTAGTTAGAAAACTACCAAAAGAAAATTTTGATAATCATTTTTGTGATGCATGTAAAATAGGTAAACAAGTCCATGCAAGTCATAAGCTTATAAACATGATTTCAACCACTAGAGTCTTAGAACTTTTACATATGGATTTGTTTGGTCCTTCATCTATTCAAAGCTACGGGGGTAATTTTTATACTTTGGTAATAGTAGAAGATTACTCAAGATATACATGGACACTATTTCTAAAAATGAAAAATGAAGCTTTTGATAAATTTAAGACATTAGGTAAAAGTCTACAAAACCTACTTGGCCATTCAATTCTCTTAATCTAAACAGATAATGGTAGAGAGTTTGATAATGAATTTCAATTTGGAGTCTTTTGTGACAAACATGGAATTTCTCACAACTTCTCGGCACCTCGCACTCCTCAATCTAATGGGGTTATTGAAAGGAAGAACCGAAATTTGCAAGAAATGAGTCATTCAATGTTAAATGAACAATTTATCTTACAAAGATTTTGGTGTCATGCCGTAAAAACCGCACATACATACTTAATAGGGTTTTGATTAGGAAAACTATTAATAAAACACCATATGAGATACTTAGAGGTAGGAGGCCTTCCCTAGAATACTTTAGATTTTTTGGATGCAGATGCACTATATCCAAATCATTAGAAAACCCTACTTTAAATGACTCAATTTCCTACAACGGCCTCTTTTTAGGATACTCACAAAACTCTAAGGCATACATGGTACTAGATAAAGAGACTTAAAAATTGATGTATCACTTAATGTCACATTTGATGAAAGCCTACCCAAATCTAGGACATCACCTTTGGTAGATGATGGCATGATTGAAGAACAAGTCATTCAGAATCATGATAGAACCTAAAATCCAAATTGTGATTTAGAGGAAGTCATACCTAGGGTAGAAAACATTAGAAAATTAGAGACCATCCCATAGATCAATAATAGGATAATTAGATGAAAGGAAATTCTTTGCATTTGTTTCAACCATAGAACCAAAAAACATTAAAAAAGCCATTAAGAATAAAAGTTGGATAATGGCTATGTAAGAGGAACTTGATCAATTTATACATAACGATGTTTGAGATCTTATTCCTTGTCCGGTAGGTCACACCATAATAGGAACCAAATAGGTATTTAGAAATAAGTTAGATGAAAATAGTGTAGTGTGCAGGAATAAGGCTAGATTAGTAGCACAAGGCTATAATCAACAAGAAAGAATTGATTACAATGAAACCTATGCCCCAGTTGCTAGATTAGAGTCAATTAGAAATTTACTTGCATATGCATGTTGTTATATGTTCAAACTCTTTCAAATGGATGTAAAAAGTGCTTTTCTAAATGGAGTCATCGATGAGGAAGTGTATGTTGCGCAACCTCCTGGTTTTGTTGATTTTCAGAAACCAAATCACGTTTATAAGCTTAAAAAGGCATTGTATGGACTTAAACAAGCTCCTAAAGCTGGGTACGATAGATTACAATCTTTCCTCATAAATAACAAATATAATATGGGAATAGTAGACAACACCTTATTCACTAAAATAAAGGACTTGCATTTCATAATCATTCAAATCTACGTTGATGATATTATCTTTGGGTCTACTTGTCAATCGCTTTGCAATGAATTTTCTAAATTGATGCATGATGAATTTTAGATGATCATGATGGGCGAGCTTAGATTTTTCTTAGGATTCCAAATTAAGCAAATGAATAATGGAATATTCTTTAATCAATCAAAATACATTGGAGAAATGCTTAAGAAATTTGGTTTGAAAAATTCCAAAGGTACCAAAATTCTAATGTCAGGAAATAGAGTCCTTACTTCTAGACAAAGATATTGAATCCATAATAGCACTGAAGTATAGAGGAATGATAGGTAGTTTTTCTTTATCTCAACCGCTAGTAGGCCAATATAATGTTTTTTGTTTGGCCTTGGCCACAGATTTCAGGAATATCCTAAAGTATCTCATTTAAAAGCTGGTTAAAAGAATATTTAGGTATATTAAGCGAAGAAAACCCATAGGTCTTTTAGTATCCTAAGGTTACGAGGGGTAAATGTTATTGGTATATGCCAAATCGGATCATGCGGTGTTGTAGTTAATAGAAAAAGCACAAGTAAGAATTTCACATTTGTAAGATCTTGCGTTAACATTAGGTTTTCAAGAAACAAACTCACGTGCGAACTCCATATCTAAATTCGATTCGTGGCGACCCGAAGGGCTTGACAACAAGCGTTAAGATATGAAGCAAGCGTTTGTGAATTATAACATCACGATTAATGAGTTCCAATACTAATGTGATGATAAATGTGCGATGCAATGTAACATCAATCATATTGATTACCTAGAATAAAGCCCATAAGATAAGACATCACTTTGTGAAAGACAGCATAGCCAAAAAGCATAACACAATAGATAAATCCCTTTAGAGAAAAAGTTGCAATATTTTAACAAAACTATGGAAAAGGATTAATTTAGTTACCTTAGACTAGAATTGGGTTTGATGTTGCAAGAAGAAGAAGAAGAAGAAGAAGAAGAAAAGAAACGACAAGATGTGATAGAAGAGTGTAGTTTAAATAATTAACTAATCTTGCACATATACTCAAAATGGTACTTTGTACTTAAATTTAGATATCCATGCAAAGTTTTGGTCATTAACCACTAAACACCAAAAACCAAATGCAATCCCTCGTTTTAAAAATCCTATATAGTACTTCCTACTTCTCATTTTATGAAAAACACCATTAAAACATCAAGAACAAAAAGGAAGAATTTTCAAGAACTTTTAACAAGTAAGTAATCTCCAAAACCTATTTTTAATGATTATTATAAATTTCCTCTTTTAAACAAAAGTTTTTCAAAGCATAAAATCAAAGGTTTTTAAAACAAATTTATAACAATCAACACTCTTCTATCTATAAGTATGCAACATCAATTATAGGACAATGTCTAATTCGAAAGGATCCGTGAATAAAGGAGAAATGGAGGAGAGCTCAAAGAAGTTGAAAAGGAAATTTGAAACAATGAAGGTACGAAGGTGAATGAAAGGATAATGTTGAATTCATCTTAAAAGGATTTGCGAAAGTGAGATTTGTGGATAATGTCAAGGACACCTTAACACAAGTTGATGAGAATGAGTACTCTATTTGTTGTATAATAAACAAACTCATATGATGAATGCCCTCAAGAAAGCAAGAATGGAGTCAAGAGAGATGCTCTTGTCTATTCATCATAGTCTAAAGATGATTCTTGATATCATATCCAAGATGAATAGGAAATTGGAGGATGAGAAGATCAAAAGCAATGACAAAGGAAAGGAGAAAGTAAATGACTTCTAGAAAATAGGACCCTAGGAAGATTTAAATAAGTAGAAATCACAGTCTTGTTTCAAGGTGTACAACCCGAGTTTTAGGTCAACGTTATCCCGAGCTATGATAATTATATTACTACGTATTGGATTTAGTCGTTATGCTATATAAGGTTTTGGTGAAAAATTTCCATATATTTGGGTAATTATATAAAGCCGTGATTGAGTTTCTATTTGTTTTTAGCGTTCGAGAAAGTTAGAAAAATTTATATTGTCGCTCCGAGAGCGTGATTATTTTAATTTTGTATTTTATAGCTTTTCCCCGAGTTTTTGTAAAACCGTGTTTAAAGTCATGTTTATTTGATTTAACGTTTATAAATGTTTAAACTCAATGAAGGGGGACGAAATAAAAATATCACGAATGTGGTGACCAGAGCCTTGTTCGGTATATAACAAAACACCCTAAAATAACCTGGTTGTACTAAAAATAGAAGGAATTTAAGGAAGGAGGGACTAAAAGTGTTAAAATGCCAAACTTGTTTCCTATTAAAGGAAGTCATACTTCCACATTTTTATTCTTTACAAAAATTTGTTCTCCTTTGTCCTCTTTGTTCACCCACGACCGGCCACCCACTCCCACACCCAAATCCGACTAATTTCTGACATGCAATACAATCCGAATACATTTTCTTAATCCTCTCATCAAGGCCTACATATCCTACTAAGTAAATCCCACATGCAATAAGTATTTTGAAAGTTAGAAATTTGGTTGATTTCTTGATGTTTTGATCTCAAGAGGGTGTTTATAGTTGTTATATTAGTGTTCTAGTAAGTTGGTTTTGTTGAAAAAGGTTTCGGTTTTGGTTTTGGGGTTGCGTCTGATTTCGAACCAACAAGGGGAAGCCAAAACAAATTTTTTGTTATAGCTTTGTGAGTATTCTAGTTATATTCTTGTGTGATTAATTTGATGTTATTGCAGTGTGGTTTTTAAAAATAAAGGGGGGTTATGTACTATAGATTCAAGTGCGGAAATTAAGATGAAAGTTATATTTGAATATTTGATCGAAGTTTGAGGTTTTGGTATACTTAACATAGCTAGTTAAACATGTTTTGATAGTTGGTTTAAGTAAAAATGTCATTTTAAATGATTTTGCGTTGACTAAGTTTGACCAGAAAGTTTGACCGCCTCGTAGTGAGTCGAGAAATGTTTGAAAGTTATTTTTGATATTGAAAAGTGAAAGAGTCCGCCTTTAGCTACGTTTCGCTAGGTGGACCGTCTCGTAACTCTAAATAACGAACGTTTTGCGGCCAAATTAAAATTTTGTATTTTTTGGTGTAAAAGTCAACTACGAAGTTTTACTTTTGAAAGTCAAACTTGGATATATTTTTGAATATGATCTTTTATGAGAAAAAGGTTCGTAATGCTAGTTAAATAATATGAATTAAGAAGTTTCGATTATATAATCTTACTTTTGCAACTTTCTAAAAATAGAAACTTTATGGTAAACGAAGCGTAACGCAATTGTAATTGTTGTACATTTGTGGGTGCGTCGAAGTAAAATATTTTGCATTGCACTTGGAGATTGTAGTATATATATATTTTATATATATATATATATATAAGTATAATATATATATAACTATAAGTATAGTACGTATATATATATATATATATATATATATATATATACTAGTTGCAAAACCCGCACGATGGGCGGGTATGACTTTTGATTATTGTTTTCATTCTGTTTTTATATAGAAACCCATTTTTAAAGCATTTTATTTATGATATGAATTTTCTATTTGGTAGTAATTTTTTTATATTTTTTTGTTCAGTTTTACTGTCATTTATAATTGTGTCGTTTAAGATATTGATCTTTGTCCTTGCAATGGAGCACATAAGACATGATCACAAGTAGCACACAATCATTTAAGTAAAACAAATCAAAAAAAAACTACAACCCTTTAAAAAGACACATCTCTAATGTACTTATTTTCACTTTTTGAAATAAAAGTTAAGATAAACGTTCATAAGCAAATGCTAACACAAATTCCTAATGTACTCGTCTTAGTTGTATAAATGGGCATTTTCACTATATTTCACCGAGATCTAAACAATTATAGTGTTAGTTTATAAACAAATTATGAAGTTAACTGATAAAAAAATACAAATAAGTCATTCCTTATTAAGCATCATAAATAAAATTATACTACTTGTATAGAGTGAAGATTTTTACCGCCGATTGAGATTGTTTATCAAAATAGATATGACTCCAACGTCCTACTTTTCTAAATCGCCTAAGATATGTGGTGGTACATTAGTCTCCATAGATGATGGTTTGATGATCGGTAGGGTTGTAAACGAACTGAACGTTCAGTGAACATTTCGTGAACCGTTCGGTAAAAAGTTCGTTTATGTTCGTTTATTTATTAAATGAACGAACATAAACAACATTTTATGTTCGTTTAGTTAAATGAACGAACATGAACAAAAGTCTTGTTCGTTCATTTATGTACGTGAGCGTCTGATTATTCGTTCACTTATGATCGTATATATGTTTATGATCGTTTATCGTATCTTTTTTATTATATAGTTTTGAAATTGTTTTACTTAAACAAAACAACACATATAAAACACAATATGGTATATATTATTGTGAATTTTATTTTCATTTACGTTCGATCGTTTATGTTCGTTCGTTTAGTGTCTAAATGAACGAACATAAACGAACATGAACAACCTTATTTCTTAATAAACGAACATGAACAAGAAAATTTGTTCGTTTAAGCGATCATGTTTGTTTATTTGTCCGGCTAAAATTAAATGAACGAACATGAACAAGGCTTCGTCCGGTTCGTCTAAGTTCGTTACAGCCCTAATGATCGGTTTCTTTTTGTCGTGTGACGATTTACCGTTTGTAAGATATTTTATTTTTAAAAAAGAAGTGGAAAGTGGGTTTTTTTATTTTTGATGAAAAAATATATGGTTGAGATTGATTTATTGGATCTTAACTCTTGTTCACAAAAAGTATGATCAAAATAAAGATGGCTAATCAGATAAGCATAATTTAAAACAATGCATAATACAAAACAGATATGCATAATACAAAACAGATAAGCATAATAAAACTATGCAAAATGATCCAAAAGGAGATAAATTTGAAGTTTACAAAAGTTGAAAAGCTACCATGTCAATTTCAATGACTAAACATAAGCTTTAAAACAAAAGCCGAAAGCATTATAAATATCCTGACCGAGAAGCTACATGAAAAGGCAGGTTAGAGAAGAACCGGGGATGGGTTCTTAAAAACCAAGACTCTCTTTAGAGGCTTTTTGTAGTTTTTGAATTTAAATTTTGAATAAACACTCGCGGAGAAAAGGTAGATGAAGGATCAATTTAAAATTTCCATCATCATTAATTTGCTTGTAGGAAGCTTAGGCATGGTAAACTATACAACCTCAAATTCCACCAATCACGTAAACATAACATTGCAGTTTCATATAAAAAGTATTGTCTTTTAAATTACAAAATAAAATAGAAGATGAGATCATCTAAATGCAAATGACCACTTGTAACATAACACGTCGTCAAAATTACATAATCAAAAACTAGATCCTACGTGGCACCAATTCTCGTAGAAAATTTGGTCAAAGTATTCTGAACTTTTCCCCGGCGACATGTCGCCGAGGATAAGGTCGTTAAAATTTAACCAAATATTTCTACGTAAAACGTGGCGGGAAATTTTCCCGCTTACTTTTCCCCGGCGACATGTCGCTGGGGAAAGTGTTATTAAAAATTATAGAGTTTTATTAATATATCACAAATATATCAAAAATAAAAAGACACTTTCCCCGGCGACATGTCGCCGGGGAAAGGGTTATTAAAAAATTATAAATTTGATATATTTATCACAAATATATCAAAACTATATTTTTTACTAAAAGTTTTATTAATATATCAAAACTATATTTATTAAAAAACTAGAGTTTTTAATAATTAATATTTAAAAAATATATTATTTAAAATTATTTTTTATAAAATAATTTCGCCGGGGAAAACGTTTGACTTTGTTGACTTTTAATTAAACTACGTTTTTTAGATTTGTTTCGGTCCGATATTCCGTATATTTTAACAAAAAATATATATACGTTTTTAAGGTGATATCGTTATACATAAACACATTCATATCGTTATACATAAACACATTCATATCATAAAAGTTTAAACAAAGTCTTCACATACAATAAAAAAAACATACGAATTACATTGCAAATGACAAACTACTCGAAATCATACGAATTACATTGCACATGACAAACTACTCCAAATCAAGTTTTTCCATTTCATTGAGAACTTCGTGAAATAGTGCAGCCGAATTAACTGTATGTTGTTCCGGATGCATATGCATTTCCATTGTTGCCTTGAGTACACTTATCTTTCCACGCAAGTGCTTGCAGTTTGAGCACTCTCTATTTCTTGAAGATCCTAGAGAATAGTTTGTAGGTGTTGAAGGTCCTGAAGAATAGCTTGGAGGTGTTGAATGTCCTGCAAAGTAACTTGGAGTCGATGGAGCTCCAGGAGAACTCATCAATTCATGAAGTCGGGTCTCTTTCCATAAAAAAAATCCACATCCAAAATGTTTCGGAGGCTGTTAAATAGTAAAGAAATCAATTCTTTTAACAACTAACCAGAATATTTATATATTACACAAATAAAAATCATTTAGGGGGAGAATGTTAGAAATAAAGAAATAATCTACTTGTAGCACTATTATAAAGTGCAGGGACTAGAAGTGTAAGTTAGGAAAGTTTAATAAGAATAGCTAACCAAGGCTATAAATAGTAATTTATGCCAAGGTTAGATGTAACAACTTCATTTAATCAAAAGGCAAGTTAGATATTTTCTCTCTCTAAACACACACACTAATTATACCTTAATCTTTACACACTAATCATCAATCAAGATCTATTGGTTAATACATATCTTTTATATACTAAAAGAAACAATTAAAAATGTGTAAAACCTAACGGTTTTTGAGACCAATCTAATCGATTGGACTAGTTGAACTATCAATTCAATCGTTCAATTGGTTTGATGTTCGACGTATTCAATATACAACATGTATACCATCATATCATACATGTATATGTTCATACTCCAGTTTAGCTTCTTTAGGTCTAAAAGATGCAGTTAACCTATCGAATAGAGCCATGCTTAAGCCCTTTTACGTCAAATTCTTCGACATTGTAGTTCAAACTACTTTTTGGCTTATTTGGAGATATAGAAACGAGTTCACCCTTTTGTTTTAAAAGCATAATAAAGATTTTCTCTTCGATGACATCAAGCTTGTTAGGGTTTATCACACCAATAGGGTTAAGATAATCAATGTAGATGGATACCACTTAGAATCTTGTAATCACTTTCCAAAATGTGCCAATTATTCTGATTAATATATGTGATGCTAAAACATGATACAAAGGTAAGACACCCACATGAGACTCGTGAAATGTACATTTACTTCACTTTATAAATAGTATTATTAGGCTTTTCCAAATAAAAAAATTTCAAAAAATATAGATTAGTTTTTTTAATCTAATTTAAACCTTTTTTACGATGTTGATAAACACCAATTGTTACTCCTTTAATACTATGCAATGTTTCATCCCTGTGCATATACTTTCGTAAGCTTAATATAAATTTGTTAACAAAACATATACTATCAGGTGTCAAGTCATTTCATATACCTTACCTCGCAATAGCGCCTATTTTCGATAAACTCTATACAATAGACATCAAAATTAAGTAACACTATATATCGATTTAGACTGGCTATGATCATCTTATAAAAATATATCATTGGATGATTTATACTTTTAAGCTCACTTTCTTCTTAAATTTATTTTATGTATCTTTTTAGTGTTAAATGGAACATACAAAAGTATAAACTAGAATGCATCCCACATAGAAAGATGTACATAAGTTAAATGAAAGAAAATAGATATAAAAGCGAAGCTCAAGAAGTAAGAATGACATAGCTTTTAAAGAGTGTCTAATTAGATGCTAATAAAGTTTGACAATTTAATATTTATTATTTTACACTAAATTTAATTTATCAATACTCATTAAAATGTAAAAAAAGTTTGAAAAAAGATAGATGTTTGGCTCAATTACTCGTTTGACTTGTTCAGCTCGACAAGCGCGATCAGCTCTGATGACATCAAATAACGTCACTTTTATAGCATCATTTATCCCATGTTTCTTACCTATTTTGTATAATTATTGCATGAATTAGTACTTGTCGGTAACCCGTAATCACTTCACTTCACATACATAAATTAAGCTAGGAGATGAGAAGAAAATAGGAAGAAGATATAAAGAGTTTAGAGAGAGAAACAAGAGAGAGAAAGAAAGAGAATGAGATGGTTGATTAAACTTGTGTGAGAAAATTACAAAGTGAACCAACACCCTCTCCATCCTTGGATAGGGGTATTTATAGTTAAACCATAAGGCTTACATGCCTATGGTATTTCTACGGGCCGGGCTCAGAATTACTTGGGCTTACGCCCAATACACGTGACCGATTAGCTTATATAAACGAGCCCGTTTACCCGTTCTAGCCTATCACAACATTACATAATTGAATGATCGAGACCTAATATTCTTAATGAACGAACTTCCTTGTTCGACTTAATATTTGAGGCTAACAATCTCCCTCGAAGTGAGTTCATCGTGACACTCCTTCGTGAGATCAATGAGATTACTTTTATCATTAAGCTCTTGTGATCTTTGTCTCTGTCTACGTTGTAAGCTTGTTCCTTCATGTTATGTGATCTTTGATCTTTAGCCTTTGTCATTGTCTTTCGACTTCGTCTTTATGTTCGAGATCTT
>BQNB010039780.1:10865-47857 GCA_026074375.1 Tanacetum coccineum | reverse complement strand
ATGTATTTCTTAACTAGGAAATTACTTTCGGCTTTACGTTAAAAACCTTATACTTATATAATATACCATCCCATTTTCTTATAATTTCATAACCGCAATAAACTTTCATTTTCTGTAAAGATACATTCTCCCTTAAATTGAGGTATTTAATTTGCATATTTTTCATTAAACTAGATGAATACCCGCGCAAAGCAATTATATATATCGGTAAATAAGTATACATGCAAACTTGTGGTTTTTGTGTGACCCTTAATGCAATACTTACGGGTTCAATTATAATCATTCCGAGAAAAAAAAATTTGGGGTATAAACGATAAAAGATAAAAGTTTAAGGATTTATCTTTATAAAGCATTTCAAGTTTCAATATTTCAAGTTTCAGGATTCAAGAAAAATCATCCGCTCTTTATATATAGTATAAATGTCTACTGCTTATTAAGAATGAATGTTCATTCTTAAACCTTAAAAATGATTAAAAATAAGTAAAGTGTATTGCTTAGTATACCCCTTAATAACCTTTTAGCAGTCCTTAAACTTTATCTCAAATGGCAACTTTAAAAATTTCAACTTAAAAAAAACAATGTTAACTTAGAAAAAAAGCTACATGTATACGTTAACTTAAAAAACAACGACTAGTCAAACGCTTATCAATTTAAAATAGAAACTCTTAAAACACACATGTTTATCTTTTTTAAAACACACGGTTGCTTCTCTTTTGTGATTTCAAACAAAAGACAAATGAAGGACAAGCCATTTTATATTTAATAGTTTTTAAAAAAATCATTTTAATGCTAGGCGAGTACCCGTGCATGGCAAAAGAATTTTCTAGCGGCAAACAACTATAGTTGTGATATTGTGGTTAAATATTTCGTTTAACGTTTATACACAAAACATGAAAATATCAAATGTAACAGCAAAAAAGGTTGTAACATGCGATAATTCAACTCAAAAAAAAAATTCTTAAAATATATCAAATAACATATAAAAACGTTTTATGAAACTAAAAATAAAACATTACATCAATTATGAGATAATTGACAATGTACGTTATTCGTTACGTAAAACTTCTTGGTACACGACATTTGAGGTGTAGACTCCTTTTTACCGAACTCTTTGACCGACTTCACTAATACCTTTGTAGTTATACGTGATATCCATCTAGACAACACAACATAAAGCTGGCAATGCGAGAAAATCTTTTTTAGTTAATTTTGATTATTTTACTTTTTATGTATAGACGTAACATGAAACACTTAGCTACAATATCACAACTATAATTGTTTGTCGATAGAATATGTTTTTCTCAAAAACCCTATATATACCATCCCATTTTCTCAAAATTTCATAACCACAATACAGTTTCATTTTCTGTAAAGAGATATTCTCCTTAAATTAAGGTATTTAATTTGCATGGTTTCATTATATTATGTTTAACAAGAAACAAGGTTTTTAACCCGCGCTTCGCTGCGGAGCTCGGGGTTATTCGTTTTCGGTGATGTGTCCATTGTAGCAGATGTATAAAGTATATTGTTAAAGGATGTTTAGACTACATATGCATCGGGTTTTGTGGTTGTTCTCTATGTACATTAGAACCTAGGGGAAAAAAAGGGTTCTCGTAGAATAGAACAAACGTCGTCGAGCCAAGAGCACTTTCATTCCTTTATCACTCCACAAAACCCAAGACTCAATCTTGAAAATGACCCAGTAACCAAACTTTGCCAGTAAGTCAATCATACGACTAAGTCCTGCAGAATTCATATAAGAATAACCACATATGTTGTTAAACCGACATAAAAAAACAACATGATTTAAAAAGGATATACTTACATATGGGGCCAAGTGGTTGATCACCACTGGTAAGAAAACACTTATCAGAAAGTCTTGACGAAGATGATGCAGGCTCATTCAATGGGCAGAAATTGAAGATGTCTTTGAGCCTAGGCAAGAAAAGAAACAAAAAAAATACACCCTTTATAATCCAAACACATGCTACATTCATAAAGCACTTCACAAAAATTAGAGAGAAACACTTCATTCTTTTTAAACGGTGTAAATATATCAAAAGAAACTTATCTAATGCATGGACCAAATACGACAACAGGGAGGACAAATACTAATGTCCATATTAGACTAATTTGGTGTATTTTGCTCGTTCTATTAATTACTTCTACCTTCTCCTCATCATCATCTTACTTTTTTATGAAGCATTTGTGATTTTGTATTAAGTAATACTCAATAAGCAAAATTTACAACACTTTGAGCGTGTATTAATAGACATTTCAAGTAGTACAGATTATAATGAAAACGATATAAACATTTAAAACACCTTTTCTTTTAGTATTAAATTTAAGCATTTAATTGAGTCAGTTAGATAGATTGGCTCGCTACCTTGCATACAGCTGACATTCGAGTACACATTCGAGTACAGGTACTAAATTTTACTTGTGGGAGCGTAATTATCACTAAATAACTAAACATGTTTTAGCATTAGTGTCAGTAAAAACTTAAATACTACAGTAGCTTTCCTTGTTTTCTACTACTTTATAAGTTCAGTAACATATTATTGCAACTGTCATAGCCATTTACGAAGTTCAGACACAAACTATCAGTAGTCATCGTAAACAGTTTGGAAGCAATGGCTTTTTATCCTAGCTGAAATAGTAACTAAAATAGGGCAACTAAGAAACTTTTATACAAATTTACCTGATTGTCCACTTAGATTATTGCTATCAAGGAACGCCTTCCATCGTTTGTATATGCTCATCTGCAAATAAAGCAAATACATTCCAATTAGAGTACGTTCAAGCAAAGATCTTATGTTCAGAATAACATGTGAACGCACTATTTAATTTAGGGGTGTTTGGCATTGCATTCTCAAATTGATTTGCTATCAGGGAACGCCTTCCACTGTTTCTATATGCTCATCTACAAATAAAGCAAATACATTTCAATTATAAATAACCTTAAGTTATTGAAACACGTACTCAAACTGGAACCACAAAACACAAAAAAAAGAATCGACAACTATAGAAAAAAAAGACAAACAAAAGAAAATAAACTACACATATAAAAAAAAACATACATATAAGCAAATAACCCACTGCAAAAACAAAATAGTGATTCCTTCAACCTAGGTCAGTTTTCTAATGTAGCTTCCAAGAAAGAATATCATCATAAGGTGCAAACTCCGGCCAAATATAAATAGGGAGGATTAAACATGATAGTGCCTTGGCACAAACAATGTTACATTTAACTAATTAGCATTTTGGCAAGGCAGCTTATTAAAGTTGCAGGCAAGGCACCTCATGTTTAATTAGCATTTTTGGCAAGGCAGCTTATTTTAGTCCCTATTCATGATAGTGCCATGGCACAAACAACTTTAATAAGCTGCCTTGATTAAACATGTAATATTTCAGTCCCTATTCATTTGGCACAAACAATGTAAAGTGATGCCTATATAGTGCCTTGTCTTTGAAACCACGCTAACAGTAGACATGAACACTGAAAGTGAAGCTCAAAGTTTTATAGATGGAAAAATGACCATTATACAAATCATCAATTATATTGAACGTACAAATAAATATGAAACACTTACAAATATGCATCCCTTAAAAAAATCAAATTTATAATCCATCAGCTAAAGACATGTCAATTGAAAATTATGGAGGAATTAGTATATAAGAAATGAGTAAAATAGACACGTATCAGATAGCTTGTACAACTTTTTGTAATGGGTTGACCCGCCCATTAACGGGTGCATATCCAGGGCGATCGATTTAACCTCATTGCAGGCTTATACTGTTCCATATACATGTTGATATGTACGAATAAAAAAAACAATAAAAGTGTTTGTATTCTTTATAAATAGCGATAAGGAAATAAGCACTTACAATGAGCAATCCCAACCACCCTCTTGATATAGGTTGTCTTTTACCTACGGTGGTTCTAACATGTGGCCTCCTAAACTGCTTGTTAAATATTATTCTGTATTTTTAAATGGTTACAAATGTCGATGCATAGAAGTATGATAATAACCCACATAACGATTATCTAATGCATCACTCATACAATGCAACATGTTACGCAAATTTAACAAAATTTAGAACTCTTTAAAGGGGTGTTTGGATTTAGCTTATTTAGCTAGCTTATGCGCTTATTCGAAAAGTAAGCTTATCCGCTGAGCCGACCATGTATCATTTTTAAATAACTTACCCGTTACCACTGATCATGTATTGCAACAGGCTCTGCTTGTTCGACTCTATCGAGATGTAACTGGTTCACCTCTGTCCTGCATTCACAAATAAATTGTGCATCATGTCATCATTATAAAGGTTGTGTTGTAACTCTAGTTCAACTTTGTGTTTCATTTCTAGTTAACCCAACATGCAATTTCAAACACCAATAAACACATTTTCCAAACACCTTAAAGTTGGACCATCTCTTTTTATCTTGTTATTGTATTAATATGCAGATAACTTGAATTCTAGCAGTAGACTCAAGTTAGGTGGTGTTTGGACGCGAATTTAAGCTTATCGTTCTAATCTGAAACTGCAACAGTTGGTTTTGACTATATGGCTATCTGAAGTCACAACATTGAAAGAACAAATAGAATAAAGCAAATCCAAACATCCATAGTTATTCGTAACTGCATTGATTTTTTAGCGCCTTTCATGTGGCAGACTACGATTGGGCATATAAAGATTTATTACATTCGATATATAAAGATTCATAATAAGTCTTATTGGATTGCGAAAATTTTTTCTTCCTAAAATCAATTCTCGAAAGCATTGTAGTGCCTGTAAACACCAACTTTTTTGTTGAGGCTAAATTACAAATGTACTTTGATTGGGTAAGAAAAGGTTGCATTATACTTTAAAATTCAGATATATCTAAACGAAACCCAAGCACAGGCCCATATAAGTTATCTATGCAACTAATAAATTGTCTATTGCAACAAATTTATTTATCAGAACACATTAAAATGTTGTTATTATGCATATTGCGTCTTTTAATTAAGTAGTTTGGGATAAGCTACTTTATACTACTCATAAAACGATGCTTACAATATTTATTTTTACATGTTCATTAATACTACATATGCTTGAAACTGTACCTTAAAAAACGCAAGCCGAAGCTTTTGGACCACCTGCAGGCTACTTGCCTTGAGCATTTCCAACACACACTGCCAGAGCAATAGTACCATTCTGATTGATGAAGTCTTGAGCCTGCCATTTATGTGAAGTAATATCAAACAGTATAGTGTGCGGTCCTATAGTGAGACACCAAACTTAACCAACATTTTATTTTTAAATTAGAGACAGACGTACCTGGTTCCATGAAATCTTCGATGTATTTTCGCTAAAAAAGAGTGGAGAGTGTAATCATTTTTTTTACTTTGAGGCTCAGATAAATGAGAAATCGCATATGAAAATACGACCGCCATGGCTGCAAACTTAGCAAGGTTTTTTTTTTGAACGGCAAATTGAAATTAATAAAAAAACTAGCAAGAAGCTAGAAAATTACAAGGATATGGATTTAGGACATTTCATCCAGGAAATCCAATCAATATTGTTTTTACATCTATTGGAACACCAAGTAAAAGAGTACGAAACAATATCATCAAAAAGAAGCTCCATACGCGGATGAGAAGATCCAAAAAGCACTTGGTTGCGGAATTTCCAAATCATCCACCACATAACATAAAAGACCCCTTCTAGCATTTTCTTTTGAGCTTTAGAAAACCGAGTAGTTTTGAACCAAGCAATCCATTCTTCGTAACAAGAAAAATCTGTAATATCAATTTCCCACCATCGAGCAATTTTTAAACCGTCACAATAAAAGTCCGAGCTAAATTACAAGATTAGAAAAGATGCGAGCATGATTCTCCAGCTAAACCACAATTTGGGCATATAATAGAAGGAATATCAATCCCACTACGAGTGAAAAGGTTTAATTCTTCGTGGAGCTTATCCAAACAAACTTATCCATTACCACGCTAAAAATATTTACCTGTTATAGGCAACCACGACTTCACCCATCTAGTAAAGTCACCAACAAAAGGTAAAAGAATATCATCAATAAATGTTCTAGCCGAGTGAACCGAAAACTCACCAGAAGATCCAAGAAGCCATGCCCATCGATCATTGGAAGGAGATAAAGATATAGACCCAACAAGATCAACTAGATGGTGAAGCTGCTCTTCTTCCACCCCTCCACGGGGGTTTCTACGAAAAGAAGCAACAAACGAAGCATCAATGAGTTTATCTGCAACCGTAATACCTTTTTTGAGCTCCAACGCATATAAACGAGGAAAAGATCTGCTAAGGGGGACATCATTAATCCAACAATCTTCCCAAAAGAGAGTGTTCCGCACCGTTTCCCACTTTCTTTTCACAAAAGCGAAGAAAGGTTAATACCTTTTGCGGACAAAGAATTGAGCTCTTTCAAGATACAATTCCAAGGAGATAAACTGAAACCAAAAAAAAAAAAAAAAAAAAAAAAAAAAAAAAAAAAAAAAAAAAAAAAAAAAAAAAAAAAAAAAAGAAATACAAAAAAAAAAAAAAAAAAAAAAAAAAAAATAAAAAAAAAAAAAAATAAAAAAAAAAAAAAAATAAAATAAAGAACCAGTGTGAACACAAGAGAACGTATTAGCCATATAAAACATCCAATAAGACGATTCCAAAGGGATGCATCCTGCGAAAGAAATCTCCAAACCCACTTAAATAGATAATAAGGATCCTATTAAGCGAAAGAAGCTGGACAACACCAGCCCTCCTTATTTGTTTTAGGAAGCCAAAATTTTTGTTCCAACTAATCATAGAGAATCATCTTTTCATTTATATCGGCAACCATTAAAAAAATTTCTGCAAGGGATTCCAAGTCACCGAAGAACACCCCAAGGACTTTATAAAGCGACAAAATGATAAAGAGTGCAAGGACGTAAAGACAGACATGATTAACTAAAACTACCCACCAACGGAAAGAGTCTTAATTTTCCATTTTGATAATCTGTTAGAAACCTTACCAATTATCTCATCCCAAGCCTTTCTCCTAGAAGGAGACATCCCAACCTTGACACCAAGATAAGAGAACGGAGTGGAAAAAGTAGAACACCCAATAATGATAGACTGCCACATATGAACTTCCTCATGAGAGACTACCAATGCCCATAAGTTACTCATAAGAATGTTGATTTGAAGACCCGAAGCCAAAAAGAAGCATTTGCGAGCATAAACTAATGGTAAGGATGTTTGCTCAATCCCATTTGCCAAAGAAGACTGCGTCATACAGCATAGAAAAGATGAGAATACAGACGTCAACGAATCATCAAACCGGATACCCCTTAAAAGATCAGATTTATATATTATTGAAGAGAAAGATGCAAACTTTGCATAAGCCAAGATGGAACAAATAAGGAGATAAGGGGTCTCCTTGCTTCAAACCCTTGTGGAACTTAAATTCAGCGGTCGGACTACCATTAACAAGAATAGATCCCATAGCCGACGAAAGACATCCTTGAATCCATCCTCTCCATTTAATGCCAAACCCAAAGTTTCTTAAAATAATATCTAAGAAGTCCCATCTCACAGAATCAAAAGCCTTTTCAAAATCCACTTTAAAAATCATGGCTTTCGATTTATGAGCTTTGCACCAAGAAATAAGCTCATTTAAGATGAAAGGACCGTCAAGAATTTGACGGTTGGATACAAAAGCAGATTGAACATCACTAATAAGCTCAGATATTACCATCTTAAGACGATTAGCCAAAATCTTAGAAACGATCTTGTAAAACACCAATGAGTAACTAATTGGCCTTTAATCTTTAACAA
The DNA here is from genome assembly GCA_026074375.1 of Tanacetum coccineum. Taxonomy (NCBI): domain Eukaryota; kingdom Viridiplantae; phylum Streptophyta; class Magnoliopsida; order Asterales; family Asteraceae; genus Tanacetum; species Tanacetum coccineum. The sequence goes on along the minus strand of BQNB010039780.1, from coordinate 40,030 downwards.
ACTTCGCATCATTTTCATAGGGATAAAGAGCAAGAAGGATGAATTACATCCAGGAGGGAACTTACTTGAGATGAAAAACTCACGGATCGCATTAACAAAATCATGCTTAAGAATATCCCAAAAAGTACGAATAAAATCAAATGAGAAACCGTCCGGACCTGGCGATTTATTGGTTCCGCAATCCCAAACCGCTTTCTTGATCTCATCAAACGTAACATCACACTCCAAGTCATCCACCTGCTCAGAAGAAAGCTTTTTGAACAAATGACAATCAATATCAATACAAGGACCAGAAGGACTCTCAAATCGATTGGCAAAGTGCATTAGAGAAATTCGTTTTTAACCTTGCAAGGTTCGTCAATCCAATCTTCCATCTATTGAGAACACCACGAATAGCAAGTTGCGATCTTTTCTTATTAATTATCCCATGAAAATATTTGGAATTTTCATCGCCTTCAATGGCCCATCTCACCTTTGCTTTCTGAGCCAAGTCTAAAGAGTGACTTTTGTTAAAATTATGAAGCTCCTTTAAGAGAGAAATCCTTTCAGTGACTAACTCCTCGTTGCTAAGCCCATTATCGAATAACTTGTCAAGATCATGACAGATGCACTGATCTTTGATAGAAGTAAGCAAGTATCATTAGAGCGTTTTATATCATCTTTACACCACTCTTTTATTGAAGCTTTAAGTGCCTGAAGCTTTTTCTTTAAAAGAATAATCTTATTAGAATCATTAGAACTTGAATAGCTCCATGAATCCTTAATGAGTTTATCAAAACCTTTCTTGTGAAACCAAGATTGATAGACACGAAAAGGGGATGGCCCATAATCAGTAACAACTTCGCGCATAATGATGGGTCCTGTGATATGAAAAGATTCCTTTCAAGACAATAGTCTGACAGAGAAGGAAATTTTCGAAGTAAACCTTCAGAAATTAAAAACCTACCAATTTACACTCATTTTCTTGGGCCGATTTGAATATGCCCAAGTAAAAACTAACTATCCTTAAAGGGAAGATCAAATAAGCCATCAAAAAAAAAAAAATAAGATGAAGTGAATAAAAGCATTAGGGCGGCCCGAATTCATTAAAAATCGTCCCAAACCTTTCTTGTTTTTGATCTAACTTCATTGAAATCGCCTAAAATAAATGCAATTCTCCATCACGTGTAATCAATAAAGTGAGTAATATATTCCCAAAGAGATTCTTTCTCAAGAGAATACTTGTGAGAGATAAATTAGAAACAAACATAACCTAGTAGCAGTAAAAGACCAAGTACCACGAAACCGCCACAAAATAATCAGAAATGGTGGCATTATCTTTAACAAAGCTATTAGAGATCCCACGCACATAGAATCCCTCTAAAGACCACCAGAAGAACAAAAAGAAAAGTCGAAAAAATAATTACCTCCATAAATCTTATGAAAGATTAAAAAAGCTAATAGCACTCCAACTTTTTATTCATGAATACAACAAGTTAATCTTATTCTTAGTGTTTAACTCCCGAATCCACTGTTTCTTGGCTGATTGGCCAAGACCTTGAATGTTTAAAGACATAACATTCATTTAAAGACCATGGAATCTCCATGAGAGGCTACAATATCCTCTAAGTTTTTCTTGCATCCGGCCATGTTGTATCCCATAGTTTGTCCGACTTCCACCAAGTTTTCAATAACATCCATAATTGATCCTCCAGTTTTAAGGCTAAAGGATCGGTTAACGCCACTAACATTTTGAGATCCCCCTATATTAGGACTGATATCAGAATGCACAGGCAGATTAACACTAACACCAACATTTACCTCTTGAGTGAAACCAGGAGGGTGAGAAGGATCGCTATCCTGACCCGCCTCCTTATTATCTTGCTTATTAAGAATGTTGTAAATACCAAAAGGATCTTCTGATATCTTATCTTGAGGAGGTTCCTGTTCATTAATAACGTTTTTGATATTCTCATTCATGAAGCTAGACTCTGAAACATGATCATTCGCATCCCCAGTAATTGAATTATTTTTTTCGTCTCCTACGAATTCATCATCAGAAGATGATTCACAAAATTCATCGTCTAGTTCAGGAGACCATGGTTCTAGTTCTCTAATTCGAATCCAATAAACTTTCCCTTTAACAATGATTTTGGTACGATCATTGATAATAGTACTAACCTTGGTAGTCACACAGACTTTTCTGTACGGCAACGAACTATCCTCTACCAAATCGACAGGAGTCAAAGTACCCCAAGGAGACACAATTTTGGAGAGCGCTTTGTTGTTCCAAGCACACATAGGGAGTCCTTCTATAGCAATCCAAACAAGTCTGATATCGCTCACAAAAGAATTATTAGCATTACCAAGTTCATAGAACCAATTCAATACACCAGCATTTGTCCCGCCAAGATGCACGTAGTCTAAATTTTAATCGAACCCGTTTAGGGACGCTCAAATATTATCATCACAGCCTCTTAATGGAATACCACACGTCTAGAAGTGTGAATACATAAGGATGGGGCGTCAAAATTAGGGTACTATAATGAAGACATGATCAGGTATAAAGCGGTTGGGCTGGAGCTCCCCGGGTCGGAAACACTAATCATTTTTCTAATGCGAGGCTCAGAATAGTGACAAATCGCATATGAGGATACAGTGACCATGGCTGGAAACTTAGCAAGTTTGCCCTGCCAAGATGCACGTAATCTAAGTTTGATCAATCATTCAAATTCTGCATACCCTCCTGTTTTATTTGCAGTTATCGACGCAAAAAGAGGCTCAGGCCTGCGAGCGTGAAGGCGGCATCAAAAACCCGTAACGGCTGCAACCATGTGGGTGCCCTGCCAAGATACGGGTTTCATTAAACCACGCCTCCCAAAACAGTAAACACAGAAGGAATTCATCACCGCCTCAGTTACCGTATCACATTAATCACTACCGAACCCATCTGTACTCATCACAACCACTCACAAACGATATCACAATCACTCTAATCACATAAAAACTAATAGGAAGCGCGATAAGCAACACATATTTGCAGAACATAAGCCAAATGTGGGCTCGCATCCTTCATGTCCCATTTATTTGTTTTTACAAACACGTGCCACAAAAAACACGCAAACCACACATCGGAAAACCATCAAGAAAGGGCAACATAAGCATACGCGTGTGACGGTGAACCGTAAATCTTAATTTTAAGCTGGGACAACAACAATGCACTGAGCAGTAGTATGAACCATGCACTAAAATAAGGAACTAAAAGGGCGTTTGGATTAGTTTATTTTATAGACTCGTGGGCCTATTTGAATTTTTAAAAACCTCAGACGCCCTTTTTCGACTTACGAAGTTTTTAGGCCGACGCGCTGAGCTTATGGGCTTATATAAGCCATAAGCTCATAAGTCGGAAAAAATGACCCTATAGTACATCCATCCGTCAACCGTCAACAGGTAGCATAGCCAGGAGCTCAGATAAGAGCTTCACATATAAATCTATCACGACTGCATACCAAATAGGTAGCCAAGCCAAGTGATAGATCACTCATGTTCATCATCGCCCTTTGGCAATAATAACCATAAAAATGGTTAGCACAACAGGTAAACCAACAAATTGTTGCAACCCCGCACCAATTATATAACTTTACAGTTATCATAGTAATAGGAGTAATTCATCAAAGTTAGAAAAAACACCTAAGCACAAACGCCTGAAAAAAATTACCTATAATTAAAGTCAAAAATCGCTTCCGATATTAAACACAAAATTAAACAACATACCTGCATGTCACTCAAAACATGCTTACCAATGGTCGTATCAGTTTTTTTCAACTCGTCTTCTCAACCACCATCCCCACAGCTTCAAGACTACCACCGCCATAAAACACTAAAACTCAGCATCGTCACATACTAATCCACATCGCCACACAGCATGGACGGTGGCAACAAAGAGATCAGCGACATCGAAGAGAGTAAGTGGTGAACAATCTAACAACACTACTTACAGATGTGTCTACGGCGGTCGGAAAGAGGAGAAAAAAATTAAAAAAGATGTGTAATGAAAACAATATATATCCAAATAAGAATTGAGATACAGGTGGCATTCATGCATCATGGACATCTGAGAGATGAGAGAATGAAAGAGGAGTGGATATGAGAGATGAGAGAATGAAAGAGAGAGTGGAGTAGAAACGGGTCGGGTCGGGGGGCATTAATGATCTACCTCGGTACAACAATCTTAATGGTTAATTATAAGGTATAATATCATGTAAAGATTAGAAACGTAACAATAAACTTGCATGTGTTAAGCGTCCTGATGTACAAGTATTCAATCATATGGCAAAAATTATCTAATTGTGTTTTAAGCATGTTTACTTTACGTATGTTCTCGTATACGAAGTACTGCAAATCAACACATGCTAAGTTTTTTCGCTTTCCCTAAATCATCAAATATGCATACAAAGATTGCAGGCACGATAAGAGCACTTCAATATGTCAAAATACTCAACTGAACAAGCTTCTGTGCCAAATGAAATACCAAGGTGATGTACTCGTATATCTCAACGCATTTTTGGGACTAGTTGGATACCCGCGCATAGCGGCGGCGATAAAAATTGCTAACCCAACTTGCTCCGTAATTCCCTACCCGCTTAGAGAATTCGTTTGTTTGGGTTTCCGTAGCTTTCCCGCAATATCATATTAACATCATTCTCGCTTGTATAAAGACTCACACACTCTCTTACCCATCACACATTGTCTCCAAAAGTATATATCTTTTACGAATCAAGTTTGTATTCAAATTAAAGTTAAAGTTGTTAAAAAATTCAAAATAAACACACTAAAAATGTGAAAAGCTAAAAATTTATAAAAATATATCAAAATATATGTTGAATTAAAGATCACGAAATTTTAGAAAATACGGTGAAATTAAATCATAAAAAAAATAAATAGAAAAAAAGATATGTCAAATTGAAAATAAAAGTGATTTTTTAATTAAGAAGTAACACATGTCACTCTATGATGTGATTTTCTAAAATAAAATAGATGGTCAAGATTGCAGCTCCTTATCTTAATTTTTAATGGGACCCATATATTATGAACTAAGCCCAGTAAGCTTGGTGCTCATACTATACGTCATCAATAGTTAAGTTGCTTTAGTTTTTAATGCGAGTTTTCTAAGCTAACAATGAAGCATATGGTCCTAAATTGCAGATATGAAAATGAAGCAGAGGATTCTAATCAATCCAGTCTTGAAAATATTACGATGTTGCAAGCAACTGAACTATCAATGACATTTGACCCCATAGAGAGGATCACAGAAGGCTTTAACTTGTTCAAGATCAATGAGTTTGAGTAAGCTATTTGAAGATGATCTACTAATAATCATTTTACGAATAGACTTTTTAGAGCCATCACTTTTAACCTGTATAAACACATCCGGCTAATTTATGTTATTAAGTGATGGGAAGAATAGATAAAATTACAAAAACTATCCTAAATGAGTTTAAAGTATCAAAGACTTAAAGTCCCTCAAAATTTACTTAGGAAAACATAGAAATATTTATACATTTCGACTAGTCGATCAGTACACATGCAAACGATTCATGATGACTTTAAAGGCAGCAAAACAAATAAAAACCATAGTTTCATTGTAGGCTTATTTTTACATTAACTATTTTTATACATGTGTATTTGCAGTAAGTTTCCAGAATACTATCGTCAATTGGCAGAGAAACAAGAGCCTAAGGTAATAAAATCATCATCGAAAGTAATGATTGGTTTTATCATATACCATATTGTCATGTAATGAAGTTTTTATCTTTTTGAATAAAAAAATAGAGATGTCTTTAATTGTAAGAATAAAACTGGTGCAGTATCTCATGTTTGCTTGTTCGGATTCCCGAGTTAGTCCGACCAATATCTTTAACCTACGACCTGGAGAAGCGTTCATGGCACGTAACATTGGCAACTTTGTCCCGGTTTATAACCAGGTTACAAGAACTTAGCAGTCCTAGCTTTGCTTTGTTGATGATCTTATCGACTATTGTAACATGGCGATCCTAGTTACACTTATGTTTGTTTTGCAGCTTAGGTATTCTGGAGTTGGTGCTATTATCGAATATGCAATTACAACTCTCAAGGTCGCTTTGGCAACTTGTTTTTCATCTGAATTAATCACTTTATAAACTTATTAGAGCTCTGACTTGGTCACATGGTATATCTAAAATGACATACTCCAAGACCATATTAACTTTGTAAAACCTCCACTTATGCTGTGGATAAACTTTGTTATAGGTTGAGGTAATTGTGGTAATCGGGCACAGTCGATGTGGTGGAATTGAACGTCTACTCTCACTCCCCGACACTGAAACCTCCTAGTAAGTGTAATTTATCTTGCCATATAGAACTAGACAAGCGGGTTTTAAAGTGTTTAATCATACGTTAAATATTCAAAACTGAATCTCAAAAAGGAGTTTAAGAATATTTTGAATCAATATCTCAATGGTGTAAACATTTTGAAGTGATTGTAAAAAGCAAATAAGTAATGTTGGAATATAATTTGAATATGCAAATAAAAATATATTTTTACTTTGTTACTTTGGCACGTTGTAAAACAAGAGAATTTTTGCAATTGCTTGTGATGTGAAGTGACTTCCTAGACGATTGGGTTAGTATTGGTCAGCCTGCAAAGGAAAAGGTGCTTGCAGAGCGTCCCGACGCATCGGGTGAAGAACTTCAAATGCTTGTTGAAAAGGTAAAACCAAGGCTGTCAAGATCGCGATCCCACCTGAGATCGTTTTTGTCTTTGCAAGATCGAGATCGTAAGATCGGATCGAGATCGTAAGATCCTACCAATTTATCATATTCTGTAAGCAACAGATAAACGAGTTAAACTATTTTTATTTCTACTCATCATCAAATATAAATTTATATAATATCCTCTTGAAAATGTCAAAGTTCAAATTTAAAATACCAAAGTAAAAGTAAAATACAAACAAGTCAAGTTTCAATCGTCACATTCACAATTTAGCGGAATAAAATTACATAACATGCATAATAAACATCTCAAAACAAAGTACTTCACTAGTATCACTACAATTAAGCTATCTGAATTAAAACTTAAAAGTTAATAGTTAAAACTATGTTTTTCCATTTTCTTTTTTGTTGTTATACCTGTAAGAAATTTTTTGCTTTATATTCGCTGGAGTATAAAGCTAAATCCCACGCGAACCACTAGGAATCAAAGAATATATCCCTCCACTTCGACAACAACACTACACGTCACGGAGATACGCTAGAACTAGTTCACTTTCTTCACAGAAGAAACAACTAAACACGATGTTTTTGTGTTTTTGATTCTTATCGTCACAAAATAACGATCGAATTCACGAAGATACCACTTATGCATGCGAGTTGAATCATTACTCATGCAAAGCCAATACATTCGAAAAACATATGTATTCATGTATAACATGTAGACATGCCATGCGAATAAATTCATGACATAGCGTATGATATCTGTTTGTATATCTCTTCATGATCAAATCTGCGAATTAAAACAAGAATTGATTATTATGTTGTCGTTTGACTTTTAAGGGATATATCATATATTTTTATCTACCGAATGAATGAGGCTAAAGAGGTTATATAGCAAAAGACTTGTTCTTTAAGTCATACTCAAACACCTCCTCTTGTTTGCTAGAAACGACATTCACGAGGACTCTATCCTTACTATATTCTTGTTCCGAAAAGCCGCGCTGAACAACTCGCGCGCAACCAACCCTGCCCACGGGGATTTTGTGGTGTTTGATACTAACAAGTCCTTCACTTGTTAGATGCGAGCAATTTTAATTAGTTTCTCACGTCTAACCTTGTACTAAGACGCGTTTAAATTATTTTGTGAGAACCATATTAATATAATTAATAAAAGAAATTAATTACATTAATAAACTATTCTCTTCGTAAATTCTGCGTCCCCATAGGCTCAAAATTCCCGAGCATTAAATTTATATTTTGTTTCATAAATCCAACAGCTCCCCACTTGGACATTATACAGGAATTATAGAAATACATTCGGTAAGCGTCTGAGCAACACCCAATGCTCCCAGAAACATCCCAATATGTGGTTTTCTCAAAACAACGGACAAAATGATTTAATTAAATTTACAAATCCCTTTGTTAGTTTCCGATACCGAGTTAAAAATAGATATTGGATCATGTCATTCCATATTTAATGTATCTCTGTTTTCTCATTATATGAAGTTACTCAAGATTACTGAAAAAACACAGATGAGAACATATTTTACATGAGTTTTTCAGGTACAGAGCCATACGACAGATCTGATTATTTTCATGAGGGGCCTAGTGGTATCTACTTCAATAATTTGCACGTGGAGACAAATTCTATATTAACAAGCAAGTGTTTAGTCATTATGCACAGTAAAACATTCTGACAAAGCCCTTATAGTTACCTTTATTCAGGACAACATAAACTAATATCAATGAAGGAATAGTCCACATTATGCCAACTAACATGTGTCCCAAGTCTAAAAGAGATTATAAATAAAAACACGTACAATATTCACTTGATGACGAAACATCCATAAAAGTGATGATATTGCGTTGTGGCGGGGAAATTCAATATTCATCTTATGAATAATCATGTGAGTTTGGTGGACTCATCGCTTAGGATACTCTGTAATATCGACGTTTATCTTAATAATATCACCAATCACTCAGAATTGTCCCTAAGTTTAACACAGCGAATTCCCCATATTGTGTTAATCGACAACGAATAAATTTGAGAAAAATACATTTATTATTCATGTATTTAAACATGCAAATATATAACACAATATTATAATAATAAAATAACAAAATACCAACGTATCCATTATCATAAAATAAAATTGTTTAAACATCCTACCCAAATACTCAAACACAAACACCACACAGAGATGCTACAATGAAACTACTAGCTAAACGAATGTCCGAGGCTCTTACATGTTGATAAGCTTTCCTTTCGTAAAGCATTCAAAAGGATATGCTAGATTGTCACGTGTGGAACTTTAAGAAGGTTTACTTTTAAGGTAGTGTTTGGGCGCCCATTAAGCTGAACCCCCGGTTCTTGGCGAAAATGAAGTGGCGGTGCGCTGAATTGTCGCAAAACACCCTAATTAGTTCAGTTTATTGTGGTTCTATCCAAAGCCCTGAAATAAACTTCCTAATTCACAAACAACTTCCATCTTCTCTTCTAAGCTGCTATGTAATTCAAATTCACTTATGTAGCAGCATTTCAGTAGTACTTACCTTGGAGCTTTCTAGTCTACGCTCTTCACGTTTCAAAGACGAAACGCAAACTCCTGGAGTCATACAGATTTCATATCATTTTATATCGTTCTCGCCGCATCCAGATTGCAACAGCATTCATCCGTTCGTGAACCTCGTAGGGGAATTGGACCCTTTGTAATCGGTTGTCTGCTTCTTCAGAATCCTTCTTAACCGCCCTCTCCAACCCTCCTAATTGAGCCCGACCGCACAGCAAAGTAACGATCCCCCAGTTGTTTTATATAATGTGTTGTGATTTAGTTATTAGAGATTAACTGTTAACAAATGATCCAAACGGCAATAAACCACGTATATTTGAACCTAATAGTAGAATGCACGTGGAGCAGTGGAACCGGTGGGATCATTCCCTTTTAAACAACAACTCGATCCTGTGACTTTGAATGAATGCCCAATCATTTGACAATTGAGTACTATTATTGGGAGCAATTTTACAAAATCACCCCTTCCCCCCTATAAATGCAACTCGCCACCCCCTCACTTGGGGGAATTTTTTTTTTTTATTTTTCTTAGTTTAGATAGTTAGTTTTTAGCTTATTAAAATTTTGTATCAGCTTATTTCTGAATTTCTGCTTATTGTACCTTTCTTAATTCAAAAGCTTAATATGTTGATGAAATAAATTTGGTTTAAAGTTGCTTATAGATCGTGTTTTCATAATTTAGTGCTTAATCTCTCGGATTCTTTTCCTTTTCGTGTTGCTTATTCTATAAGCGTCATTTTTCGTGCTTATTTTTGTGCATAATCATTTCTCCAAAAGTTCTTTAAAGAGAAGAAAATGACTCCTATAAGCCATCAAAGCTTATTCGATTTATTTTCATTTGTTCTTAAAGCACTTTTTAAATAATAAGCTACAATAAGCTCGAAAATAGCTTATTGCTGTGTTTGTTTCATTTTTTGTTGATTAGAAGTTCATATTTTCTTTTAATCTTTGTTTCTAAACACTTTTTATTAAGGTGTAGTAGATACTTAAAATTGATAGATTCAACTTTTGTGAGTTTAATGCATATTTCGATTTGTTATTTTCAATCGAAAATTGTTTGTACTCAATCTAAATAGTTGTTGTCGATTTTCATTTGCTTGTTGATGTGATGAGTGCTTATTTCGTTAGGTTTTTAGCTAGGTTACTAAAGTTTTGTTTAAAATTTACTAGTGTTTAATTAGTTGTGACTCGAAAAATTGATACTAGTATTTATCGCTTTAAGTTGTTCTTTTGACGTAAAAAATTGCGGCTTATTTCTTTGCTGAAACTTATTCGTGTTTGAGTTCAGCATTAGAGGTAATATAATAATAGTTAAGTTTAGTTTTCCCAATCAGATTTCTTTTTGCTACTGAATGCGTTAGTTTTGCAAAAGCTTCGATGCCCACCATCTAAATTTTTGGACTGCGTTTGGCTTGTTTAAGTAAAACTGTTGGCCAACGTTTGAAAATTGGGGTTGTTGAAATGGAATAGGGAGCAAAAAGACTTTTTTTAGTTTTTTAATTGAAGAAGTAAAGTTTGGGCCTATGTTTGATTTATCTTGGGTAATGTTTATTCGGATTAGACTTTAGTTGGGCTCGTGGAGTAGAAATTAGCATGAACTAGAATTGCAAATGTATTGATTATGACTGTTATAACTTTCAACAGTTTATTTGTTTTTGTGCTTTTGGTACCGGTCAACTCACGAGGCGCGGAGCTTAAGGGTTTATTTAGCTAGACCGAATTTGATTATTTGTTTTAGCTAAATAAATCGGGTGGTATTCGTTTAATTGCGGCTTTTCAATTCGGTTCAATTTTCTATTTTTTTTAATTAATTAGTGTAGCTTTAGTATAAAATGTTTTGCTTTGCTTATTTTATCATTATGAGTAGCAAACATTTGCATCTTTATTATCTTTTAGATCATTTTAGCATAATCTTGTAGTTTTAAATCGTAGAATTAATATTAGTTTAATTTTTAGTATAAAAATAGTTTAAAACCAAAACCAAAAACTTGTATGACAATCAAGCTCGATTTCCAACTTGAACGTAGATTTCCATTCACCTCTCGCCGAGGAAACGACCCGCAAGGTTTTTGATAATTGCTTTGGTTAAAAGCGTTTATCTAGAACCCGACGGAAATACTATACTATACTATTATTGATATCCTCCTTATATATTATATATTATATATAGCGTGTTCAGACGGATCATTTGGCTGAACAAATAGGCAGTTAATAAGCCAATAAGCTCGAACTAGCTAAAATGAAAATGAGTATTAATATTAAATGTTACAATCCTATAAATGAAAAAGACCCTAGGGCAGTTGGTGTTGTGGTGTGTGTGTAAAGCTTGGGAGTTGGGTTGAGGTCAGGGGTTCGAGCCATGCTCACCCTTGACTTCCCTAATTCCTAAGTTTTTATTTTTCTAAAACTTTTTAACACAACTTATTAATAAGCTCAAAACTAACAACTTTTGTAAAAGCAAAATTTTTAGAACTTTTTAAATAAGCCAGAAATAAGCTGAAAACAAAGGACAGTTTTTTGGTCCTTAAAACTTAAGCTAAAACCACTAGGATTTTTAAAGACTCAAAGACAAATGAAACTTAAATAAGCTAAAAACTGAGCTTAAGCTAACCTAAAAAACACTAGGGACTTAAAATAAGCTAACCAAATAAGCTAAAATAAGCTCTATAAGCACATCAGTACTAACTTAAAGTTAGTATTGCCAAGCTTAGCAGTTAAGACTGCTAAGCTTATATACCCCTAATCAGCTAAAGATAAACACAATAAGTTGAACACAATCAAACTTATAGACCTATTGAGCATTAGGAAGAAAATTTAGCACAAATAATAAGCTGATAAGCTCATTTATCCTCAAAACAGTTTGCAACTTAAGACTTTAACAAGGAACTATGACAGATTTTTTTACCATTTTTGACACTAAGAATAAGCCACAAAAAGCTTAATTCAGATCACGAAAACTAAAAACAGATGAAAAAAGAAGGAAAATGATCCTCTAAAGTTATGGTCAAACCTGATTGATCATGTTAAGTTTATTATGAGTGAAAATAAATAAGTGAGCCCATGATTTTTATTAAAAGAAAAAGTTTTATACAATTAACTAATTTTTGATTGGTGAACATGATGTATCATGTTTGACTCAACTTTAGAGGATTCTAATTCAAAAGTGAACACCAAATAATACCTAAAAGCCGACTTTAAGAAATTTGAACTACAATTTAGCTGGAAAATAAGCTGTCAAGAATGACAGTTTACACTAACCTATTTTTTTGGTTTTTTCTAAAAGACAAATTGGCTTTTGCAGCCCTAAAATTAAGCTAGTAAAAGCTATAGTAAAAGCTCAAAAAGTTAAAACAGATCAAGCTTACCATCCAATGAGCTTATGCAATCAAATTTAGACCCTAAAACAAGCTTAAACTTATCTAAAATGGATATTGAAATCAGGACTTTTAAAACTTTGAAAAGAAAACTGAAAGCTATGACAGGTTTGGACTTAAAATCAAAATGGCAAATGCAAACAAAGAACAACTGAAAATGGAACTTACAAGTACTAAATCAAAATCAAGCCAAATAAGCTAGATTAAAAGGCAACATGGCCACATATTCAAATCATGGTTACAATTAACCTTAAACTATAATTTTAAACTTTAAAAACTAATTTAAACTAACTTATAGACTAAAATTAAGCTGGTTAAAACTGACTTAAAGGCCAAAAATAACTGTTATCCTCTGTTGACCCATTTTGAACCTAATGCCAAACACCCCTTTAGATTTTAGAAAACCAGTTTTAGGCTAAGACATATTTATTTTAGACTTAATTTTGATGAAATAGATTAAGAGCAATGATAATCAAGGACAAATAAGCAAATACTAGGAAAAATAAGCACCAAACATAAGCTAAACTATCAAGCAGTTTTAACTAAGAAAAATTGACAGATTTTAAGAAAACTAACACTAAACATTTATAAGCTATAAACTAAGTACATTAAGCTAAACTAAGGCAGAATGGACACAAATAAGCAAGATTAAGCAATAATAAGCAGATAAGTAGATAATAAGCATAAATATGCAAATGAACAGTAAATAAGCTAAAAATGAAAATAAGAGTGTACCTTGGTTCTTTGCTTAAACAAGGACAGAATTGCTCAAAAGAGCTTAGTCTACTAGCTCTAGCTTATCAGAGATAAGCTAGTCAAAAGCAATAAGCCCTTCCACATTTGGCTTATCATCCACATTAAGCCGAGGTGATTTAAGAGTGAATTTTGAGTAAAACTGAATTAGAACATAAATGAGCTTATGAAAATAACTTTAAAACACAATTTTAAGCTTAAATGCATAAGGTAAAAACAGAATTTAAAAATGACAGAATCTTAAAACTTAAAACTTGAATTTTTATTAAACTAACAAAACATTACAAGGCCTGAAAAGTAAAGTACATTAAAGTAAAATAAGCAAAAACAGGTTTACACTACTCCTAAACTACACTCTTCTCTACTGTGTGAACAAGCCTATTTATAGAAGAAGTTGTGAAGTGTTAGGTCTTCACTTGTGCTTGTTATGTGAGTGTCTTCAAAGTATCATCTCAGCCATTGAAAAATCTTGTTCCCCAAGTTCTTTAATCACAGCCTTTGATCTTTTGTTGTCTTCATCCTTGGCCGAAGAGGCGAGAGGTAATTGCCAACAGGTATTTGTGATGTTATGGGGAAGGGTTTTGATAGGAAGATGAATAGGTTTGGTAGGGTACAGGGTTGTATAGGACAATAGAGATTTTTGAGGTTCATATACTACCAGTGAAGGGAAGGGAATACGTAAAAAATGCGGGAAATGGTTTTTAGGGTACTTTGGTTTAATTGGGAGCATTGGTAAAAAAGGACGTGGGGTGTAAATGGTTTAGGATGGCAGGGGGTAAAGAGTTAACATTTGTTGGGGGGAGAAGGACAAGGGGTGAGAAGAGGTTTAAATTATAGGGGTTAAACGTGTTAGTCCCTAAGGACTAACGGTGCAAGGGGATAAAAGGTTTTGGGGCTAACACTGTTAAGTGGGGTTTGGGCCAAGGTTACTTGGTCCTTTTATAATAGAATGGGATTAGCTTATTCCATCCATGATTAAAAATATCCATGAATGGGCTGACCCATCCCCATTAATAATGGGTCGGGTTTTGCCCATTAAGTATTTCCATTTATCCCCTTTTGCGATTTTAGCTTTGGGCTTTTGACTTTTGTTAACTTCTGACTTTGTTGACTTTTGGACTGTGTTAACTTACTTTTTTCATGCACTTTCTATTATCCGTTGCTCAGTTTTTAGTCCCGTTTTGGCTTCGTTTTTTTGTTCCTTTGTTTCTAAAAATATCCATACCTGCACAGTAATATAAAGCAAAAAACACAAATACAACGTAATATATGGTAATGTTATTTTTGGTCATTTTAAAGCCCGTATTAAATGGATTAAAATTATGTGTAATAAATGGTATCTTGTCCCTCTGTACTTTTTTGTGAGTCTATGCCTTCTTATCTTGTGCCTTAAGGCACAAGTTAGAAAAACCCTTTTCATTAAGAACCCTTATATTGTTCTTGTTTTTGATCTATCCTCCTAGCTAAGTGTATTTAATAAAACGTTTGTTACAAAAAAAAAAAAAAAAGATTTGCATTTGCCGTTTATACTTTATACAGTTTTGGTTTTGTTCTCAGTAAAATTTTATTGATAATTTTTGTTTTTCATAACTTTAATTGATTAATTTTAAACAAAAGTTTTCCTCCATAAGAATTACGCAACGGTAAAAGTTGTTTTCGAAATTTTGTAAGAATTGCATCTAACCAAAACTTATAGAATTATTAGATGACATATTAGGCCCAATTATATTTGATTAATATGCATTGGAATTATCAGATAACATATTAGGCCCAATTAAGAGCTTAACCCATGTGTTTAACTAATGTTTCAAGCAATGTGCTTTTATATATGTTTCAAGCAATGTTCCTAACAAGCAAAAGAACCCGCGCGTTGCGGCGGAGCTAATTTTTTCACGAATATTTTATTTTTTTGGGACGGTTCGATATCTTTTTTTTGGGCCGATGAATGTAAAAAAGTTGTGAACAATAAAAACTTGACGTGTTTTTTTTGTTAATTTTTTTACGGGATTTTTTTTGTAAGAAAATCGTAAATAGTTAAAAGTTGAGGGACCGTTTTGTATTTTTTTTTTGCTTTGGGCCACATTTTATGCGAATTTTAGGCTAGTTTGTCGACAAATGTGTATATTTTTAGTAATAATATTTTTTTATATGGCTTATGTGTTGGGCCTCATGTTTAAAGTGTTGTTTTTTTTTGCTATATGGTTTTTTTTAATATAATGGGTTTTATGTTTGTGACCATATCGATTATTTTAAAGTTATTAGGTATCGAAGATGTTTCCACGGGTATTTTTTTTATCTGAATAAATCGGAACTTTTGTAATTTTTTTTTCCCTCTAATTTTTTCCCGAATAATTTTTTTTTACGTTTCAGGGTTTTTTTTGCGATGCGTTATGGCGGGGCTAATTTTTAATATTTTCCTTTTTTATATGATTCGGGGAAAAAAAATTGCGTTGGGACGGGCTAATTTTTTCACGAATATTTTCTTTTTTTGGGACGGTTTTGTAAATTTTTTTACGGGAATCTTTGTGTAAGAAAATCGTAAATAGTTAAAAGGTGAGGGTCCGTTTTGTATTTTTTTTTACTTTGGGCCAGATTTTAGGCTATTTTTGGGTTGTTGTTTTTTTTGGCTAATTTTTTCCCAGATATTTCCTTTTTTTTACGATTTGGGAATTTTTTTTTGCGTTGGGACGGGTTAAATTTTTCTCGAATATTTTCTTTTTTTGGGACGGTTCGATATCTTTTTTTTGGGCCGATGAATGTAAAAAAGTTGTGAACAATAAAAACTTGACGTGTTTTTTTTGTTAATTTTTTTACGGGATTTTTTTTGTAAGAAAATCGTAAATAGTTAAAAGTTGAGGGACCGTTTTGTATTTTTTTTTACTTTGGGCCAGATTTTGGGCCACATTTTATGCGAATTTTAAGCTAGTTTGTCGACAAATGTGTATATTAGTAACAATTTTTTTTATATGGCTTATGTGTTGGGCCTCATGTTTAAAGTGTTTTTTTTTTGCTATATGGGTTTTTTTTAATATAATGGGTTGTACGTTTGTGACCATATCGATTATTTTTAAGTTATTAGGTATCGTAATAGTTGTTTCTCGCGGGCCGGATTTTTTTACCCTGAATTAAACTCGGAATTTTGTAATATTTTTTTCCCTCCTACTTTGTGCATAAAAAAAAAAAAAAAAAAAAAAAAACTAAAATCGGGCTGGCCCAAAAATTGGAACTTCTAGCCTGTTACTGTGCACCTGCTCCCACAGTCAAAACGACCTGCTGTATTAGTCGACCAATCGACAAATGTGTATATTAGTAATAATTTTTTTATATGGCTTATGTGTTGGCCTCATGTTTAATTTCAAACCGGAACCGGTTTTCCCCAAACCGGTTTCGACTGGTTCGTTGACCGAAACAGGTTTCTGTTTAACTGAAACCGAACCGAACTGGTTAACCGGTTTGCGCACGTCTACTTATAACAGCTATAACTTTATGTAGAAAGCCCAGTTCTGATTTGCTCTTTTATATATAACAATAAACTGATAAAGCACGTGACTTTCATTTATTTCTTCAACGTTTGTTTTGGTCTATTACTTGTATTTGTTTCCATTTTTCATGTTTTTGAGACTTTATAATATAAACTGGAAGTACACATAGAGATTAATATTATGTGAAATATCTATAGGACTCAAGAATTAATATTATGCAATCTTATTGATATTTTGAGAGATGGATCTAAACTGAAAATACATATTTAGCATGTTGTGATATATGCTTATTTTTATGCTTTTTTGATACTTACGGCTTCATAATAATGCAACTAAAAAATTCTTGTTTGAAAGGCCTACTTTGTATCGGTGGCACAGGGCCCCCGAAATCCACGGGACGGCCATGCACATAAGCATTAACAGTGTTTAAACATTATTCATGAGCACATATATCACACATTTGACTTGTCTATCATCTTCTATAGCACTTTTAAAAGTCACATTCCGTTTTCATATCAATTTAAAACATCTTTCAATTACACTTTCAATCATCACGATTTGTTCATAACATATTATCCTGAAGGATTCATTATAACGTATAATGGACTTCAAACTTTCTCCGAAGGGTGTAAATCTTTACCTCGAAGGGTTTTTTATTCGCATCATACACATTATAAAAATATATTGTCTTTCCTTACGCTATGATTATTTTCAATTTAATCTCATGCTTTAGCACCTCAGCTATTTACACACACACACACAGAGATATAGTGGAGTGTTAAATTGAGAACTCATTTTATGTACAGAACTTTACAGAACTATTTTAAACCATTTTAAGCCATTAGATGAGATAATCAATGGTTGTAATATAAAATGGCATAACTGTAATAACCAAAAAGATCATTTAGATTTTTTATGTGCTGTATATACGACAGTTTGGTAGCAACAGATAGGTAATAATGTAATTGTATCTACTAATTAACTTCTCCAATTAAATAGGCCAATTAATGTGGGATTAACTCATACTATCAAAACACACGATCTTACTCGGTTTAAGTCGCCTCTTTCATTAAAAAAATTAATCCCCTCTTTCATCTAAAAAATAAACGGCCTTCATCATTAAAAATTACCAGGTTTGTTTAATATGATCAACAACACTTGATTTCCATACTTTGATTTCGTAACTTGGTTACACGCTCGTTTACATACAACATTGCAAAATTGTTTAAATATCATTGCAAACCCGGTACAAACTTTGTTATTACCAATCATTTTGCATATCTCTCGGTGTGATACAATACTTTTTTTACGTATGGACGCAACAAACTATATTTTACTATTATGATTACGGATTTAGCTTAAGTTGATAAAACTGTTAATTACTCGGAGGTGTAAAGGCGCGAAAATGTTATTATAAATAGATCTATTCGAGATTGACAATCCCCGTTCGGATGATTAGCTATCACAGGAAAAACAAACATAATACCATGTCAGAGCACGACTGGATTGGTGCTACAGGGTCAACAACTACATACTCATGAACTCTTACTGTGCCTTGAATAAAGTGGCATACATATAATTCTACGTCGCAGTTTCATGAACTTAAGGGTGCAATCGTAATCACTCCTCATGTTACATACTAGGCAATACATACTTGAAACATTTTGTGATATTGTGCTCATTACAATTATCATACTCTTTGAAACATTGCGGTCCAACATTCGTACATACAATTTTGGTAACTATTATAACGATTGAATGGTCATATACTCTTTACAAATCTTTGACCCAACAATTACATTTATAAAAATCTATGAACTCACCAACTCTATGTTGACACTTTTAAGTATGTTTTTCTCAGGTGAACATGCTACTTGACATACTTGATGTGCATTGGAGTCTAAACAATACAAGATTACTTTTCAAACGACACGTTTAGAGGTCGTTCTCTCATGTCTTGTGCAATGGTATTATGAAATAATGCTCTCGGACATATTTCTGCTGCGACCTATTTTGGGGGTGTTATAGATTGGTATCTAGAGCCAATGTTATAGAGAACCAGTTCAAATGTTTTTACCTGGACTATAACCATTTTCAAACATTGCATCATACAAAAGTTTTACACGGGACATACATACACTAATTGTTTGCATTAGTTGGTCATACTAGATGCTTACATGATTAATATACGTGTTCATATTACATTACGTATATTACTACTCATGATTTATATATATATACACTTATCTTATCCTAAGTATATTTTACACTTGTTTATATGGGAGTTATCCATATAAATATTAGAACATTTCTCAAGACATTACGAATAACATGATGGTCCAAAAACTCTTACACAACTTTAACATTTATTCCCTCGCAACACTTCACCTGTGGAGGCTTGAATTTTAGAACTAGACTATTTTTTGACTTCCTCTGATTTTGTAGATAATGCACCAAAATAAAAAGAACCACAAGGACATCTACCAGCTACAACAACTACCACACTACCCACATAACGAGGATCAACTTAAGGACATAATTCTCAAGGATATTTGCTGACGTGTTAGTTTATACAGTGATGCAACCTGAAGCAGAAAATGGCGAAGTTTAGCCATGATTCAGGAACGGATACTTATGGGCAGAACAGAGCTGCTCGATGTGTGTACCTACAGTGACTTCCTTAAATGTCAAACCCTGAACTTCAAGGGTACTGAAGGAGTTATGGGTCGTATGCCGTGGTTCAAATGCTAGAAATTGTTTCCCATATCATCCAACTGTACAGGGGTGGTGTATGTCAAGTCATGTTTGCAAACTTGTATCTCTGCACAGGAATTGCTCTTATGTGGTCGAAAATCACAACGTTAAGATGGTACTCCATGATTTGCATAGCAATAACATGGAAAACATTGAAAAAGATGATGACTGACAAGTACTGCCCAAGGGGCGAGATTAAGAAGATTGAGATTAAGATGTGGAATTTGAAGGTTAAAGGTACCGATGTGGTAAGCTATAACCAACGTTTTCAGGAATTGTCACTAATGTGTTCAAGAATGTTCCCTGAAGAATCGGATGAGATTGAGAAGTATGTTGGTGGTTTGCCCGACATGATTTATGAAAGTGTGATGGCATCTAAGCCAAAGACCATGCGGGAGGCAATTGAATTTGCAACTGAACTGATGGACAAGAAGATCAGCACCTTTGCTGAACGTCATGCTGAGAACAAGAAGAAACTTGATAAGAACAACCAAGCTCAACAACAACCTCCCAAGAAGCAAGGTGTGGCTATAGCTTATACCGTTAGGCCTAGTGAAAGGAAGGAGTATGCTGGAACTCTACCGTTGTGCAACAAGTGCAAGTTTCATCATACATCTGGCCGTGCACTGTAAAAGGGAGCAAACTGCAGGAGAGTTGGTCACTGACCAGAGACTAATAGGTGTCTTACTGCTACTATTTAGTCAGAGAAACCTTACTTGCTATGAATGTGGGAATCAAGGGCATTACAGGAGTGATTGTCCGGAGTTAAAGAACCAAAACCATGGAAACCGAGTTGTAGGTACTGGAGCACGTGGGATGGTGCATGCCTTAGGAGGAGGAGAAACCAATCAAGACCTTAACCAACATAGAGGATGATATTAATGCTTAGACTCTATTCCTTATGGATTATCAGTTGTATTTTCTCTATAAATTTCCGTTGATGTTGTACGAATGAATTTATATTAAAATTATAACATTAATTTTTGACTAAAAAGTGATCGCCATCGTTAATCCTCAAATATACATGGCCTAATCACCTATGTATAATTCAGAAATGACCATGCTATGCTGAGAGTAGTCACCTTAAAACTTCCTAGTCATTAGAACTACAATTTTTATTTTTCATGTTTTTGTGTGCGTATTCATAAAATGTATTTATCACGAGAAACCAAACTAATACTCATAATAACTAAGTAAAATCTTGCACCACCTTACTGTATAAAGCTGACATCATTTTATACAAAATCATATGTCCAAAAGTCAAGACGCATCCCTAGTCACCCTAGGACGATCCACTAACAAGTTTACTCGCCATTAAGGAATATACCAATACACCATTTTCAACGTCTACGTAATACCATAGAGCTTAGTAGTTACTACACCACCTTAGAAATAAATTCGTTATCACCCTAAGAGAAATGTTATAACTGACACGCTAAGCCGAAGGGAACAAATAAGCCCACTAGAAGCCGAGCCTTGGTCGCAACAATAAATATACAACAAAACATCCACTAATCCTTGTACACTATGATAAAGCAACTTAGAAGGGGAATGCAAACGAGTTACCGAGCGTGGTAATGAAATTATCGAAAGGCATAACTAAAAATAACAAATAGATTTATTGCCACAACATCCGTTTATTACTTTGGGAATAAGATTACATAAGAACAAAAAGGAAATACAAGTTTTATTACAACCCTTCCCTAACAATAATATATATTCCTTCCAAAATAGATCCACGCCAATGGCTAGAACAATGATCGGTGCGAGGAGCGCTAGGATTGCGGCCAAATACTGAAAATCATCCTCGTATGAGACGTAGGCAAGATAAACGCGGAGTGCTATCGCGCTCGCCATCGCCACGAGTGTAATGATGTGCAACATTTTTAAAGGTTGGATAAGAGAAGGTTTAAGTGAAAGATTTAGTGTTGTATGGAGAAATGGAAGATAAAAATTTGGTATTTAAAATGAGGGAGTGACCGTTGGGGTCACTGTTCATGACCGTTGGGGTCACTTTTCACGTATAAAAAAAATTACCCACACCTCTTCACAAAAACCGCACCGTCGTCAAGTGTCGCGTCTTAAGCCTTGAGGACAAGGCTCATTTAACGGGGGAATACTATAACACCCCGTGTTTTCAGGTCATTTTACGACGTCATTTATTTCACTATTTATTTTTAATCTCGTAAGCGTTTGCTTTTAATTTTAATCGTTAAGTTAAATCACGTAAACTAAAAATTATCATTCATGTAAAGGTCATTCAAATCAATTAAAATTTTTTACGGTCAAGGGCAAGGGTTAGATAATTTTTTGAAGGATAAGATTAACTTTGCATTTTTTTTTTTTTATTGGTTACGTAAAGTGTTTACGTTTCGCGATAAAATACATTTAGGCATACCCGGAACCACCAAAATTTATCTACGCTTTAACAAATACCCATTATTATACCCAATACTTAAAGTTTTATAAAACTTCACTCATGTTTATCATTGTAGCCGAATTATGCATATTAAAACCAAGCTAGAACATACACTTTACAAGTATACTCTTTATATTTAACCTATACATATTAAAACTACAAGTAACACTAAAATATCAACACAAGATATCAAGACTCATCCTAGTCCTTTCCCTCCCCTAATTTTCATGTATATTGCACTCCCTAGGGGGACCAAGAGCACACAATTAAACCAACTAAGGACTTGGTACAACCTAGAACTCATAATGCCTAGCCATGACTAGTGTTATTGACAAAGAATTCCCTTAATTCCCTCCCCTTGTTTTCTTATGGTCTTCATCTTCCTAATAGTATCCTTGACTAATCTTAGTAGTATATAAGTAAGTGCAAGGCTTGTAGAAAACACACATCTAATTTTCCTTAAGAAAAACTTTACACAACTCTAACCTAAACAGTAAAATATCCGATATTTTTTTAACACCGAACCGCTAGTAACTTGTCAGTTCAGTTACGTGACTCACTTATCCAAAATCTAATCTAAGATAACACATGTAAACTATAAACATAAAAAATAAGCCATAACACTATCTATATGTATCGCCAATAATAACTAGATATTCAAAATTAACTAACTAAAAAACAGATGGAAACATCATGATTTAACTATTCTTATCATATAACAGGTATATCTACATCAAATAATAACTAATCTCATCACTATTAACCAAGGTTATAAATAGCGTGAAGCGTGACGTAGCGGCATAGCCAAGCCTCAAGCTTTAGCGTGAGGCGTTGCGTCATAGCGTTTTTAAGGCGTGACTCAAAGCGGCAAAAAATATTTATTGAGTGGTCAATAGTAATTAGCTACTAGGCTTAAAATTGAGTTATAGAGTTACTAAGCACGAATCTCATGCAACCCAAATCATAAATACTTGTAAATAAGCTCAAGTCCAATAAATATCTTTAAAAAAATTCAAAAAAAAATAAATCTCTTAAAAGCTTCAAAAAAACGCGCCACGCCTTGCGCTATAGCGCGCTATATCACGCTTTATCACGCTTTATTGCACGCCACGCCTAAAGGCGACGCCTTGGCCTGTTTCGTAACGTGGAGGCTACGCCTCGCGCTATGGCGCCGCTATAGCACGCTACAGCAGCGCTATTTAGAACCCTGAGTCCAGCCGATTCTGTTCAACAGCACAGAACACACCAATAACGTACTGTTGGAACAGTCTACCTTCTCTAAAAAGAAGATCATATTGCTGCAATCTAAAATGAAGCTGGTATATGTAGTAAGCAAGCATCGTGACCCTTTTTCCCCTACCAACACCATTAGCTAATTTTAGCATTACCTCTGTGTGATACCCTGGCTGACCGTAAATGAAAAGAAGTGGAAACTGGAGTGACATATATTAGGGTGCAGTTTGTTCACCCTTTGTGGCGGGCCGTTTCTATGTTGAATAATGACATCAAAGTCCGCGTTGTCTGAAATACCATTTTCAAAAACCATTGCACCAAGAGTATTTGATATTGAAAGCTCGTAACCCCTAGCACCTTCAGCGTTATAAAGCCGTATTTTGAACTCTGGAATGTCTAGTTCTCTGCATTTGTCTCTTGTTGTTCGAAAAAGCTGCACCAACTCATTATGTGCATCTAAAAAATGAATAAGACCTTCAACTATCCCAGGCTCTAACTGACTGTTATCTATTCCTCCAAAATGATACATCCTATTCTGAACCTCGTTGTTAGTGTCATAAATGTATAACTGTAGAAACCTAGGCGGCTCTCCTGCAGGTGGACATAACGACCCTATCCAATGATAGATCTGACCAGAGACTTTAAAGACATACGACCCTCGCCCAGCGTTAATATACTCGTCAATCTTAGCCCCAAAAGACGTCATTGCGAACATTTGATTATACGCACGGATATTTTCCATAAAATGCTTGTTTTCAAATAGACTTTTGATGTACTTAGGTGGTTCACGCGGTGCTGCATATGAATTCTACCACCTCCACAACATAGATGATATTCAGGAGTCTGATTGTGTGAATGCCCTTTCAAATGTTCAACATACCAAAAAGAAGCCCCACAATAACGACAGCGCCGATCACAGTCTCCCAAACTATATTTATATGAGGTCCCTACGAAAAGCATGTAAACGTACACTTCAAAATAAATTTAAGACACATAATATTCGTAATAAGTGTTTATCTCTATACCACACAAACATTATAACATGTAAAAAAAGATTTACTTGCACTCACAACGGAGTTGGTATCAAATGTGCTACCACTTGTCAGAACACGACGACCGGTTCTCCTGGAAGTACTTTGCACGCCAACAACTGAATTCAGCCGGGGACGTACTTGCACATTTCTACACCGGCGTGAAGCAGAAAAGCCATTATTACTCACACCTATGTTAAAAAAAGAGGAAAAAAAGACAGTAAAAAAATTAACTCAGAAGAAGTAAAAAAAAGAAACACAGGCAAAACCATGTAACCAATAATCGATATTTCATTTACCTATTGTAGACCTGATTTGACAATTTTCTTGTGTATTTCCACCATCCCGAGAAATAGGATAACTATTTTGAGAATCAACTGAAAAATAGAAACCGGTAAAAAAATTAAGATGGGTTTCCCCCCAAAAAAAACAACACTTATACAAAAAGATGGAATCAAGAACCACAATCTAACTGACTAGTTATCATCACAGCATTAGGATTTGCATGGAAACTTCTACCAGGTAATGAAGCAGAAGGGCCACATACAGAACTGACTGCAAAAAAAGCACGGTAACTTGTTAACTCAGCAAGCCCCAAAAGAGAGATAACTCATATAAAACCATGGAAGAAGTAACGAATCTATTACTCACAGTCGGGATGAACCAAGTTAGAGTTAAAAACAAGCGTAATCTGAGATAGACTTCTTGAACGTTGGTATTTGCTATTTTATACATAC
This sequence comes from Tanacetum coccineum, assembly GCA_026074375.1. NCBI lineage: Eukaryota > Viridiplantae > Streptophyta > Magnoliopsida > Asterales > Asteraceae > Tanacetum > Tanacetum coccineum. Next base: position 14,948 of record BQNB010039780.1, on the reverse strand, counting down.
TTTTTACCTTGAAAAACGACCCCCAAAAGACCAAAAACATAATGAAAAATGCATATATATGTTTGTTTTTGTGTTTGTGTATGTGCAGGTACCGGGTATGCAATAAAGGAAAAAATAAAGACAAAACCGAACAAAACCAAGCACGAGATTGGAAAGAGTGCGGAAAAACGAGTCCAACGGTACCCTCGGATCTTATTGGGCTAGCCCGTAACCCATTTATATGGGCCGAGCCAGCCATATTATATTTAGCCCAATAAATCACCATGAGCGGCCCAAGCCCAAATTAATAATGTTGAATTCGGCCCAAAGACTAATATTTAATCTGAAATATGAATCTTATGATTCATCTCACGTGGCCTTTTTCTTTCATTTCACAAGGATGGTTTTGAAAACAAATATGAATTGAGAAAGGTGTGACGTCAGCGCACGTGACAAGGAAATTAATTCCAAAAAATGGCATGTGACCGAGCACTCATGAAGAAGAACGAATGATAAGGCGACGCGTGGCATGGCATTTATCTTACACTTTCACAAGATGTGCGAATGATATGATATTGAAATGAGGCAAAACAGCTCACGTGCCTCTAAATAAATTCATTTTATCTCACGTGCATACCCACTACAAAAGAAAAGGGCGAATTGAGGCCCGACACGTGTCCAATGGTTCATATATTGTAGTTGTGTTTGTTTTGTGAGATGAACTGTGAACAAATGATCCAACGACAATAAACGCAGCGTATATTGGAAGCTAATAGAGAATGCCACGTGGAGCATGGAGACCGGTGGGATCATTCCTTTAACACAACTCGATCCGTGTGACTTTGAATGAATGCCAATCATTGGCCAATTGAGTATCTAATTATTGGGAGCAATTTTACAAAATCACCCCTTCTCCCCCTATAAATGCAACTCGCCACCCCCTCACTTGGAGATATTTTTATTTTTTTCTTAGTTTAGATAGTTAGTTTTTAGCTTATTAAAATTTTGTATTAGCTTATTTCCGAATTTCTGCTTATTGTACCTTTCTTAATTCAAAAGCTTAATATGTTGATGAAATAAATTTGGTTTAAAGTTGCTTATAGATCTTGTTTTGATAATTTAGTGCTTAATCTCTCGGATTCTTTTCCTTTTCGTGTTGCTTATTCTATAAGCTTATTTTCCGTGCTTATTTTTGTGGCTTATCATTCTCAAAAGTTCTTTAAAGAGAAGAAAATGACTCCTATAAGCCATCAAAGCTTATTCGATTTATTTTCATTTGTTCTTAAAGCACTTTTTAAATAATAAGCTACAATAAGCTCGAAAATAGCTTATTGTTGTGTTTGTTTCATTTTTTGTTGATTAGAAGTTCATATTTTCTTTTAATCTTTGTTTCTAAACAGTTTATTAGGTGTAGTGAGATCTTAAAATGCTAGATTCAACTTTTGTGAGTTTATTGCTTATTCGATTTGTAATTTCAATCGAAAATGTGTTTGTAGCTCAATCTAAATAGTTGTTGTCGATTTTCATTTGCTTGTTGATGTGATGAGTGCTTATTTCGTTAGGTTTTTAGCTAGGTTACTAAAGTTTTGTTTAAAATTTACTAGTGTTTAATTAGTTGTGACTCGAAAAATCGATACTAGTATTTATCGCTTTAAGTTGTTCTTTTGACGTAAAAAATTGTGGCTCATTTCTTTGCTGAAACTTATTCGTGTTTGATTCGAGCATTAGAGGTAATTAAAATAGTTAAGTTAGTTTTCCAATTGATTTCTTTTTGGCTACTGAATGCGTTAGTTTTGCAAAAGCTTCGATGGGCCACCATCTAAATTTTGGACTGCGTTTGGTTTGTTTAAGTAATCTGTTGGGCCACGTTTGAATATTGGGTTGTTGAATGGAATTAGCAAATAGACTTTTTTAGTTTAATTGAATTCGTAAGATGAATTTGGAATGTAGAAATTCAATTTAGATCTGATGTTTAATATGTAGGGTTATTTGGTTTAAAATAATAGGAATTAGGAAATAGTAATTTGATATTAACAGTTTGTGTTGTATTTGTTTCTTTTGGTACCGGTCTACTCATGAGGCGAGGAGCTTATGGATTTATTTAGCTAGACCGACTTTGATTAGTTGTTTTAGCTAAATAAATCGGGTGGTATTCGTTTAATTGCGGGTCTTCAACTCGGTTTCATTTTCTATCCTTTTTCAATTAATTAGTGTAGCTTAGTTTAAAAATGTTTTGCTTTGCTTATTTTATCATTATGAGTAGCGAGTAGTTTAATTAATGCTTGTTAAGTGAGATTGTGATTTGGGATTTAAGTGTGGATTTGAAAAAGGTTTAATTGATTAATAATTTCGGATTATTTAGATTTGTGGTTTAAATATTTTAAAGGACAAAATCCGGAAAATTAGTTAAACGACACATCTAGTAATTAATACATTTTTAAGAGATTTTTGTCAATATAAGCCAACGTTGTGAGATAACTATCTTTTCTAAAGACATTAATTCGTTAATTAACCTTAATTCACACTTAATGAACTTTTCACATCACTTAGCAAGCATTTGCATCTTTATTATCTTTTAGATCATTTTAGCATAATCTTGTAGTTTTAAATCGTAGAATTAATATTAGTTTAATTTTTAGTATAAAAATAGTTTAAAACCAAAACCAAAAACTTGTATGACAATCAAGCTCGATTTACAACTTGAACGTAGATTTCCATTCACCTCTCGCCGAGGAAACGACCCGGTAGGTTTTTGAGACAACTTTGGTTAAAAGTTTGTTTCTCAAACCCGACGGAAAATACTATACTATACTATTATTGATTATATCCTACTATACTATATATTATATATATACGTATATATAGATTTTAGCTAATCAATTTTTGGCGCCGCTGCCGGGGATTTGTGATTCAGATTCTTTCGTTTGATGTTTGTTGATCATGATTTGAAGACCCTTTCGTTTTTGAAAGTTTTGTTTTTGTTAAAAAATAAAAATAAAAAATAATAAAATACAAAAAGTAAAAAATATTTTTCTTTTCTTTTAAGTATAATTATCATATAAAAATTAAAAAAAAAACTTGTCCATAAAAAAAAATTAAAGTTGGTAAAAGAACACCAACAAATAATACCTTCAATTGAGGTATTATCCATAATAAGTTCCCAACTCGAATAAAAGATTTAAAAACTTACCATTTGTGTCATTTACGAGGAACGACTCACCTTAAAAAGTAAAAATTTTAAGAGCTACCATGAAGTAAGTTTGATTATTTGGTTCAAGTTGTCTATCTCATTGTCCGTTAAAATAAGATTAAAATCCAAAAATAATCTTTTTTTCTTCTTATCCATTTAATTCTTTTCATTAACCCTCCAATTTGTTTAACTCTTATGGCGTCACTCGATCATCGTTTGAACCCCCTCTTCTAGATTAAAGAATGCACGACTTGTGGAGCTTTGTACACTGCAGACTTTTGTTGTTCAAAATGAGGTCTTGAAGACAAGAATCTTGTTCCTAAACCTCCTCAGAATTGTGCAACTTATGGAAACCCGGTTGATGGTTTATATTGTCGATCTTGTGCTTTTGTGCGAAAGTGTTTAAATGAAGGTTGGTATACAATTCATGATAAAAACGAAATTCTAAACACTTTCGAGTCATCCAATCACAACACTAACGTTGTTAGTTCACCTCGAGAGCCATTCGTCTTCAATCAAGACCTCGGTGTAAATTCTTCACAAATTCTTCCACAAATTAACCAAAATTGTTGTTATGAGTGTGGTGATTCGTTAGATGGAATCTTTTGTCAACAATGCATTTGCAAGTCTTGTGGGAACGGTGCTCATATTGGTTATAATTGTCCACCAAAAGCTCCGATTATCTATAATCCAGAACAATGTAATCAAACCATTAATGAGCTCCCACAGACTTTGCCAAGTGTTCATCCGACATGCAATTATGAAGATAAGAATTCACTCACTTATGATTCCAAACCTAATTCTTTCAATGATTCTCCAAGTGTTTTCACCCACCCTCCATAGCTCCAGTTTGAGACTTACTTATGTAAGTTATGTGGAAATAATGCTCATTATGGTTATCATTGTCCACCACA
>BQNB010039780.1:0-10162 GCA_026074375.1 Tanacetum coccineum | reverse complement strand
GTTTCTACACACACAACAAACACACATGACTCATTTGTCTCAGCAAACTAGCACAAGGAAGAAGAGGACAAAAAGACAAGAGGACCAAAGAGCAAAACCCTAGGACGATTCTATATAAGTCTTTTGTAAGCCATTGAGGCAAGAGTAGTTCTTAACCTAGTTCAGTTTTAAAAATTGTACTTTTACTTTTCTTTGTAATATTTGCTTTTAAGATTAATGAAAATTCAGCTTTGTTTTTAAATTGTGTTCTAAGTTTTTATGTTAAATTGTGTTCTAAAAGTTCATTTAAGCTCACATTAAGCTCTCACTTATGCCATTTTATAACTAGTCTTAACTAAAATTACTTAAGTTTAAAAAGTATTAAGAAATTTATAAAATACAAAAAAAGATCACCCTCAAAATTTCCACAGCTCTTTGGAAGATAAGCAAACTTGGGAAGTGCTTATAGACCCTACCAGCTTGTTTATACAAGCTGGAGCTAGTAGATTGCTTATTATTCCCTGTTTAGAGCAAGGGAAAAGGTAAGTCCTCTTTAAATTTTTGCTTAAAGCTACTGTAGCATAGCTTATTTCTCAGCTTATCCTTGCTTTTATTGCTTATCTATGTTTATTCATGCTTATATGTGCTTCTTATTGCTTGGTTTATTACTTAGTTAAAGTTATTATTAAAACTGCCTAAATTTAGCTTAAAATCTTCTTAAGCTTTTGAGCTTATTTGAGTGCTTGTTTGTTTTGTCATTATTGCATATTTTAGTTAAAATAGTTGCTTATTTAGACTGTCTTTAAAATTTTTGTTGTTCAACTTCTTTTAAAATCAGCTTAAAACTTGGTTTTAAAATCTTAAAGGGGTGTTTGGGATAGTAATGAAAACGGGTCAAAATGGGGTGTGCAATGGGTTGAGTTACATAGCCAACTTTGGCTAGCTTTTTCATACTTGTGTGAGTCTGTTTCTCAAAAAATTTTAACTTAATTTTTGTTTTCAAGTTTCTTTTATCAGCCTTAGTGTTCTTTCTAGTCAAAACCTTTTTCATAAGCTCATTTGATTAAACTGCTTAAGATCACTTCTTTGCTTCCTGTTTTTGAGTCATTCAAGTAGCAAAGTGTTTTTCCACTAAAGTGCTCGGTTTGTTTCTGCTTTTAAACAAAATCTGTCAAAAAATTGTTTTTACAAGTTTTCCTTAAGTTTAAAAAGCCACCTTTTTTTTAAATCCAAAAATAACAGGTAAATGTACAAGTTAACATAGAATTCTTGAAAATAACTTATTACAAGCTGGTAAATGATATGTTTTTAATTGGTTTTGATTTTGAGCTTATTTGACAGCTTATTTTTAAGCTGTTATATAAGCCTTCTTTTTTTTGCTAAGTTACCCTGGTGCTAGACAGTGGGATTCAAGTCACTTTTTCTAGCTCAATTGTTGGACTCAGTTCAAGCTGTTGGCTTTTCTAGAAAGCCAATAAGCCCCTTTATAAGACCTCATAAGCTCAAGCCTTAGGAACCCTTCTAGGTTGCTTAAAATCAAGCCCCTAAGAGCCCTATTTGTCTGTTTTGGCCTGCACTTAGGCTTATAGCCTGTTTTTGGTTTTCTGGCTTATTGAGCCTTTTTCTCTTAGCTTATATTGGTCATTTGTGCTTATTAGGAGTAGATAAGTAATTGCCCTAGCTTGTTTCACCTTTTGGTTAGCTTAAAAGTCATAAAGAAAAACCAACAGTTAGCTTGTTAGTGCCTTAGGTGTAGAAATAGCCCTTTTGCTTTTAAATTACTTTTTGTGCTTATTTGATTGATTTGCTAGCTCATTTCTGTTTGTTTTGGCTTATTAGGTGTAGTCTAGCTTCTGTGTTTGCTTATTCATGTTTGTCCCTTGCTTATTTGTGTAAGAATCCCAAACGGCCAAGTCCTTGTGCCTTAAAGCTCATTTAAGCTTGCTGTCTGTTTTAATTAAGATTTTTCAAAAGTACTGTAGCAAAAAAAAACGTGTGAGTGGGACTCGAACCCCTCACCTCACCCTCAACAGCCAACACACTTAACATCCTGCCCTTGGGTCTTTTTCATACTAGTTTTGCATCATTTAATTAATATAGTCAAACAGCCATTTTAGCCTTCAGCTTTTTAGAGCACCGAAATGCATTCGTTTAAAGTAAGCTGAATTTATCAATCCTTTTTTGTACACGGGTACAAGAAATTGGTTTGAGTGGGGCTTCCTCACTGCAACATTGATAATACCGATGTGCATTTCATTTAACCCACAAGTCATGATTACCGCATGGACCAGAGAATCATCCTGTTTTACGAACAAGTTCATGGAAATCCAAGCCATGCCAGCAGTTCAACAAGACCGGAAGCTTACCACAGATCCTGAAATGTGTTATGTCTCGCGCTCACAGTGAGTATTGTTGAACCGAAAATAATAACATTAAGGAGGCATTGGCTGATTCTGCATGGACTCGAAGCTCATTGCTAGGATGAACTTCATCAGTTCGACAGACTAAAAGGCTCGGGAACTAGTCGACAAAACCTTTTGGCAAGATGGTTATTAGTCTAAAGTGGTATATGGAAGAACAAAAAAGGAAATGAAGATCGACTGTAATTCGCAACAAAGCACGACTTGTAGCTAAAGGTTGACGTCAGGAAGGGAGGGTATTGATTTCGTAAGAATATTTGCACCAGTTTGCTTGCTTGCGATCAGTCTGTTCGGATTTTTGTTGCCCACGCAGCACTCAAGTCTTTTCTAATATATCAGCATGGACGTGAAAATGGCCATTTCTGTAATGGTCGCACTGAAGGAAGAGGTTTATCGTTGCTCAGCTCGAAGGGTTCCGTTGATCCAGATCTCCAGAAAAGTCCACCTTCTAGGAAAGTTTGTATGGATTAAAGCAAGATCCAAGAGCCTGGTATGATGAACTATCAAATCTTCTCTTATGTCTAAAGGCTTTATAAAGGTAAAATTGACCCAACTTTATTCAAGATAAATACGGGGAGGGCTTATTCTACTTGTGTAAATTTACGTTGAGTGACATATGGTGTTGATCGTACAATCCTAAATATTCAAACACGATTGAAAAAATTGACAATGCACAATAGTATTTGATATGTCTTAATGGGGAGATGAAGTTCTTTTTGGACTACAGTTCCACAGAACACAAAAGGCTTTTTTTATCAATCAGGCTCAAGTACGCTTTAGTATATTCTGAAAAAAGCATAATATGGACTTTTGTATCCATTGTACACATTGGTACCTAAAACCCAAAACTAGATGTAGGTTTTGGTGGAGAACCCGTAGACAACAATATGATTATGTAGTAAATAGGGTCACTCATGTACTTGACATCTAGTAGACAGATCTTAGTGCAAGCAGTATGCTATTGTGCACGTTATCAAGCACGACCAACTCAAAAGCACCTCAAGGAGGTTAAAAGAATCTTTAAATACCTAAAGGGTGACCTATTTATCATGGGGACTCTGTATCCGAAAGGATTCTGGCTTTGACTAACTGGATTTTCAGTCGCTGATCATTGCCGGATGCCTTGATACTCGGATAGAAAAGCACTTCTGGAGGATACAGATCCTTGTGATAAAACTTGTAAGTTTGGATGTCAAAGAAACAAAAACTGCACTGCAATGTCTTCAGCAGAAGCAGAGTACGTGGCGTTATCTGCAAGTTGTGCTCAAGTAATGTGGATGAGGACACAGCTTCCATGTATTTTTTTTATGGCTTCATCTACAACCAACAAGACCATTGTACTGCGACATCTCAGTCAGCCATAGCAATATCATGCAACGTACATCTCATTCGCGAACCAAAGCACATCCATACTCCGGTAATAACTTCATAAAGGAACAGATGAAATGGTTATTAATTGGAATTATATTTTGTCTGAACTGAATACTAATAGTTGACATGTTTTCGAAAGCCCTTCCTGACGGATTCGGTTTAAGTATCTTGTCTGAAGGATTTGTTTGAGATGTTTGACCCAGCGGAACTGGAGGTTCATGACAAATGAGACCTGCTTGATATCCATCATCAATCATCACTATTGTACATATTTTTGAGAAAAGCAAAATACAAAAATATTAAAACTTCAAAAAAGTAAATTACAACTCAGAAAATCAGAAAATTTACAAAAACTATTCTTCTCGGACATGTTCTTGGAAGCGATAAACATTTACGTGCTTAGAAATGTCGATTAACATTGAGCACGGGGTGTAAATGAAGTTCGAGCTGAGAGTTGCAAAATGAGTTTCAAACATGTCATTTCTGATTTTCTAATGGATTATGTGCAAAATTCAGTACATAACCAAGAACTTCAAATCAAAGGAAGTTTTTTATAACTTATCCTCACTAACAGAGAAAAATTAACGTTTCTCGGCCTTGAGCTGTTCGTACAAGACTGTCATGTTTTTAGCTCAAAGAAAAGGATAGTGTACGTTTCAGTGCGCTTACCAGCTTACACGTTAGAGAGAAGATCCTATAACCATTGGTTTTTCAAAAAGTTGAACGCAATTTTTCATAATTTCTCGATGAACTATGTCATATTCTTTCATAAGTTGTGTTCACACTCCATCCCTCAAACAATGTTTTCAATAAGACAACAATTTCTCATTTTAGGTCCTATTTTTTGTAGGGGAGTTTTTTGAAAAAACAGTTCTTAATGGGGGTTTTTTCTTGGATACATCATCAACGACCATTTTATGTATTCAAAAACATTATCAAAATGTTCCAAACCATTCATGCTGACCATATTTTCTCCCACAGATTTTTCAAGACATATTTTAATCACAAGGTATTTCAAAAAAAACTAAGTGTTTATTATTATTTAAAATAAGGGGAGAAAATATAATTAAAATATGATCTATTCGACTCAATGTGCTGAAGAAAAGGTTTTATGGTTCGATCTTATACCCCACAGCAACATCTTAATTCACGTCGATTATGGACCGTCATTAGGTGGTTAGGTTAGGAATCAATCCTATGATCCAACCAGGAAACCAGGAGGATCTACCAAGGATAATCCAAAGTTAGAAATAGCAGTCCTTAGGTATGATTAGAGATGAATGTATATGGGAATAATGCCGACTAAGATTGAGCTAACACTGGAACAATCACAACAAGGTGTGTAATGACGTTCTTGGATACAGCATTGAAGGCGTTGAAGAATGAAAAGATAATGTTTGATAAAGGGTCTAAAGAAAGAAGCCCTCCACACAACTTAAGGCAGAAACCGGGTCAATACAAATGCTGTCAGAATCACAAGTTGATTGCTGACATTGAAAACGACATCATGGACCCAGTGATGCAATGAACAACCCTTCCCAGCCATTCGGGTTTCTCTCAACAGAAACTTGTCTCATTTGTCACGGAGATACACACGTTATCTATTGGGACATCTCATTCCGCGATCCGTTGATATTGAATAGGTGGCAATATGCTCCTGCCTTCGGGATGTCTAAATCCAATGCACTAATAGCAGTCTAGAGCCAAGAGATCAATAAAAATCTCATAGGACATATTCCGTTTCAAACACTTGTTGAACATCATCAAGTTCACAAGTGTTATCAAGGAGTCATACGCAATATCATTGGGATATTTTGCCAGAACATATACGAGTGATACTAATGTTTATCACAATGAAGATGGACATCCTGCTTGAGCCAGCATACAAACAATGTCTTGGTATGGTGACTGCGAGATTCTATATGAATCAAAAACTTTTTTGTGACAATCTGGATCTCTCGATTTGTCCTAGTAAATGAATGACGGTGATTTGATGAATTTTGATAAAAACATGACCTCTCGATGTGTTACAAAACTCTTTTAAACGAGTTGAACACGTCGATTGATTTTTAAATCTATTTTTCACAATTTATCATACTAACGTTATCCCTGCAGTGTCTAAACAGTGGTGACGACAACTCAATCCCATTCAATATGCTCAATCTACTAAGACATACTATCTAGAAAGTCAAGATTGAAAGACAAAGACTTCGCTAACTTGACTTTAAAGCTTTCAAGATTATGCAATAGTAATGAGCATGTTGGTCTAAAGATACAACGATCGCAAGATGGCTTAGCCGATGCCTCAAAAGCATGAAGGAACAAGATTTACAAACAAAGACAAAGACCTAGAAAACACTCGAGCTTAAACGACACATAAGCAAATCTCACTGATTCATGAAGGCAGGGGCTTCAATGAACTGACTTCGGGGGAAAGTATTGTATAGCATTAATTTTATTGAGTCATAATAAAGGAAGCTCGTTCCGTGTTTAGACCTCAATTCGTGGAGATTGTTAGCCTCAATTTATTGAGCCGAACAAGGAAGTTCGATCACTCTACGATGGAGCTTCGGTCTTTAATTAGTTAATGTTGTAATAGGATAATATCAGGAATCGGGCTCGATAGAGAATCTAATATTGTATATGTTTCGGGTTTCATCCCAAGCAAAACCCGAGCCCGGGTCCTAGTTAAATATCCCGCGCGTACCTTTAGCGTGACGGGGTATATAAGCTTTTTCTTATGTAGAAAAAGCTAGTTGTTCATTTTACTAAATAATTCATTTCTCTTTTCTCTCTCAATTCTCTCTCCTCTTTCTCACTCTAAAAGTTCAACTCACTCTCTTTCTCATTTCTAGTTTCGATTTCGTGTTTAATTCTATGAAGTGAAGTGTTACGGGATCCTACATTTTACATTTCTAGGATCCTTATAAGCCATTCTATTAGCTTTTCGAGTTTTAAGCCCTAAGGAGACCTCTAGGGTGCTTAAAATTAAGCCCCAAGTTAGCCCCTTGACTGTTTCCATAACAGCCATAAGCCCAAGTGCTTATTTGCTCTTTTTGGCTTATTTGTCTTAGTCCTTAGCTTCTTAGTGTTTGTAGTTGCTTAATAGGTTTAGTGTAGTTCTGTTTGTGCTTATTCATCTTTATCCCTTGCTTATTTTGCCCCTAAAGCCCACATCAGCTAAGCATTTAAGCCTTGGTGTGTAAAAAAAGCATACTGCCCCCTTTTCAGCTTAATTTATCTGCTTAATTTGAGCTTTTGTAAAAAGTGTGCTTTTTAAAGTTGCTTATATTTGTGTGCTTATCAAGTTTGTAAAAAGAAGAAAAAAAGGGGTACTGTAGCAGCAATAAAAAGAGAGGCCCAGGACTCGAACCTGCAACCTCTCTCTCAACAGACCAACGTGATAACCAAGTGCTCCAATAGCTCATCCAATTATTTTCTACCTTAGTTAATATTTAACCCTTTTTAGTTTTTTAAGCTACCATCCACTTTAAGCTTATTTCTGGCTTATTCAATAAGCCAGCCAACTTTTTGGCATTTTTCATAGATCCATCTTAACATTAGCTAATTTTTGTAATTTTTTGAGAATTTTTTATAAACGTCTAGTATTTTTAATCTTTTATTTTCATTAAAACTGTTTTTTAATTATTAAAAATAAATAAAAAATCAAAAAAATATTTTTCTTTTTTAGAAAATTTTCTTTTATCAGTTTTCACTTAGGAAAAATAGAAAATCTTTCGTAGGGTCGTTTTTGCAAAATCTTACTTTTTAAAGAACGGGATTTAGCCCCGTTTTTGTTTTTTCATTTTAAAGCTCGTTTTAACTCCGTTTTCGGTCTAGTCTTTTTCATTCTTCATTATTAGTCACCTAGAGTAGATTAGAAGTAAAAATTTCTTTGTAGGGTTAATTTTTAAGATTTTAGGTTTTTGACCCCTTGTTCGGGATTCCTGCTCTCGTTTTTCAGTTTAATTTCGTAATTTTTAGGTTTTTCTCAATCGTTTTTGCTTATTAGTGATTAATTTAGCTTTCTAAACTCCCAAATCATTAATCTCATTCAAACTCCAATTTTCCGACTGTATCAATTTTCAAGCACAGCCTCGTTGGGGATAAACGACCCGGGAATATTCTATACTACTTCTCGGTTTCATTGATTATTTTTTAGATTATACTTATTATATATATTTTATTATATATTATATATATAAGGTTTAGTTTAATAACCGTTAATCAATTTTTGGCGCCGTCGCCGGGGAGGGTGTGAGTCGATTATCCATACTGTTTGAAACTTAGTTTTTGAAGATCCTTCATTCTTGAAGTTATTGGCTTTAAAAAAAAACCCTAAAAGTACAAAAATATTTTCATTTTCTTTTTAGTATAATTATCATAAAAAAAGATAAAAACATTGTCTTTAATTATCAATAAAAAAATCAATCAAGTTGGTAAAAGAACACCAACATATAATACTTTCAATTGAAGTATTATCCATTAATAAGTTCCTGAACCAAAGAATCAAAAACTTACCTTTTGTGTCACTTGCGAGGTACGGTTCACCTTTTAAAAGATAAACAAACTCAAAGAGGGGTATAAGGCGGGTTGTTCCTTGGAACTACGACCCTAAAGGAAAAAGGTTTTTAATAGCTTCACACTTTCCTATTCCTCCGCTCCTTTGTGCGTTTTTCTTTTCGATTATTAGATTTAAGTTGTCGTATTTCGTTGTCCGTTATTAAAATAAATTGTGAATTTACTTTTGATAAACCAAAAAGAACAAAAAAAATTAGTGTAAATTTTCTTTTTTAGTGCATGCGCACTCGTTCTCAATCCCGTAATCTTAACCGTCAACAACAATTCTTAGTCATGCGCACTTGTTACCAATTTGTAATCTTCACCTTCAACTAAAACACGGTCCCTACCACCCTCGTTGTTGAACCATTTAAATCTTGAAGTCCCGATTGAAAATTCCAGCTCCTCACTAGCTACGATGGATGATACCAGAACTATGGCTCAATTGCGTAGACATCACACAGAGGGTGGTTAGTGGATCCTCGTTGTGCCCAGAAATCTCCAAGCCGGACAAACTTTATGCTTAAGCTACGGTCTGCTTACACGCGTCACATAATCATAGCAATTCTTCCTTGGACATGACAACAGAAGATCCTCATGACTACATACGATATTTCAACAAGATCACTTCTACGTTGAATGTTCCCGTAAACGTCCCGTGTACGTCGGTAAAGCTTATGCTTTTTCCCAATTTTCCCTCAGAGGGCAGCCACGGATTTGGCTTCTGAGAAAGAACCCCCTCGATCGATTCAAACATGGTGATTCTTGATTCGCAAATTTCATCAACATATATTTTTCCACTCCGTCTAAAACAATCAATATCTTCAGAAATCGAAATCACGACGATTTCACAAAGATTTGATGAGACGTTTTATGAAATGAATGGGGCCGATTTTAAAGATCTTCTTCGGGCATGTCCACATGATGGATTTTCTGAGATGCAATCAACTCGTTTACATTCTATAATGACCTTGAACTATAATGATAAGGATTCATTTAATTCCGCCTGCGAGGTGGTAACTTTTTGGATAAAATGCCTAGTGCTTGCATAAGAATCATCTGAAAGCAAAAATGCTATAGTTCGTAATCTCACGTAACTAACCGGTTGTTGCCAAAGTGGAGTTCGGCAATTCCACCCCCGACAATTTCTTCGATGTTGACTGAGCTGTGAAAGATTTGGTGCCTTAACATTCTTGATAAGAAAAATCAATCTCCCTTACTTCTTGATAAGAAAAATCAATCTCCCGCTCCCACTCCCGTAAAAGCGGTTGAGGAAATTTATGTTACTTGTGGTGGTACTCATTCGTACCAAAATTGTCCCGCCACCAATGGCAACGTTTATCGTGATAATATCCAAGAGTACGTCTCTCAAGCCGCCGCAGCTAACTACAACCAAGGAAATACCTATTATCGAGCCCCGATTGCTAATCAAATTTGACCTCCTAGTTTTCCTCCCGTTCAAAACAATCAAGGAAACAATCAAAACCGTTACAACCAAAACCAGGGAAATTTCAATCAAGCTTCAGCTTACCAACCCCCGATTAATCAAGGTCAAATCTATCGACCTCAGTTTGTTCAACCTCCTGCTTATCAAGCTCTCGCTTATCAAGCCCCAACTCCTCAAATTCAAGGTGTATCAAAGGAAGATTTCCAAGCCTGCGTAAAGGCTAATGATGCTGTGATGAGGAACATGCAAACTCAAGGTCAAAACATGCAAAATCAGTTGACCAATCTCACGGACATGCTTTCCCAAGTAACACCATTACTAACCCGAAGGAGGACTTGAAAGGTATTACCACTCGAAGTGGTGTTGCTTACAAAGGACCCACGAT
>BQNB010039779.1:2589-47857 GCA_026074375.1 Tanacetum coccineum | reverse complement strand
ATTTAATTCTCGTCGCGATGGTATGTTTTGTTTTGCGTAACGATTAACAGTGTGTGAGATATTTAATTTTTAAAAAAAAATGGAAAGTGGGTTTTTTTTTTTTTTGATGAAAAAATGAGTGGCTGTGATTGGTTCATTGGGTCTATGACAAAAATTGGGTCTATATTTAACTTTTGGCCTCCAATTACATGACAAACCAATTCAAGTTATATAAGTATTACTTTTTCATATTTAATAGTACCACAAACCCACAATGATATTATTACCTTTGTTAATATTATTGGTACCGATCCTGTATCATGTTTGTCGAAAAATGATTATTCTTTAACGCTACAAATACATTTTGTTGAAAAAAAAATCTCTAACGATACAAATGCATTTTGTGAACAACAAAAGCTCACACAGAAATGATTACTCCCCCGTCCAAAATTATTGGCCCTATTGAATTTTTAAGTTTTTTTTTTCAACTTTGACTTTTAAAGAAAAATATATGAATTGATTGGTTTTTAAATGTATTTTCATTGTTATAATTTTCATTAAGTAAAATATAATATAAAAAAAATATTTAAGATCAAAGTTAGAAGAAATTTTTTTAAAAAGTCAATAGAAAACAATAATTAAAGTGCACACACAATTAATGCGGTATTATTATTTTTGGTTTAAGCTTTATCGGCTAATGCATCTAAAAACAATGTCATCGAAATGAGCACCCCCACAGAGAAATCGATGCTAACCAAATATTAGAAAAGAAAAATTGTCGCATGAGAAACAAATTTTGGAAAAGAATTTTCTAACGCCATAAATACAATTTGTGAAAAGAAAATTCGTTAAAATTAAAGCTAGACACCGCCGCCGCTTGACGCAGGTACTCGGCTATTAAACGTGACCATGCTATTAGAAAAACATTACAACAATGAATCATGCTGTCGAAAAAATTACCCGTCGTCAAAATTTGGTTAAAGTAAATACTACTGTCACTTGGCACGAATACTCGGCTATTAAATATAACGCTCAAATATATTATTATTACAGTTTTAAATAACTACCGCAACTTAAAACAACACAACCAGAAAAAGAATGCAACCTTGCAATTGGATAAACATTGCAACCATGGAGTCAAAAAAATGATTCGCCGTCGAAATTCGGATTTCAAAACATTATGTTTAATCTCCAAACCATCAAACTTTTATTAATTTTCGTTTATAACCCATAAACTTTTTTTTATCACTACAACTATTTACCGCTAGAAATTTCCGCCGCTATGTGCGGGTATGCGTCTAGTATATTAAAATGGCAAACTTGACGTAAACATTATTTTAACTTATAAAACTAAAACACAAACTATTAGGTGGTGATATAACATTATAAAATACATCGTTTCATTTTATTTCGCTTGCATTATTCTAAATCGACCTATAATTAAATAGGTTGCGTGCCGGACTTTTTGTGACGATTTTCCTTTGTTGATTTTCCTAAAAATCAATACTGTTACTTGAGGTGAGTTTATAGCCCCGCTATAACTTGTTTTACAATTATTTTACAAATCTCGGGGTGAGATACATTGCTTGTTTTCACTTATGGACGCAAATACTTTACTTTCTTTCAAATGATTACGGATTAGCCTAACTAGCGATAATCCACTATGCCCGAATTATCATGAACCGTTAATTACTTTGTGTAAGCGCGAGTGTTATAAATAGATCTATTTGGGATTGACATCCTCGTTCGGGTAAGTAGCGCTTACTAGTTTCGGAGGACCGAACTAACGGATGTATACCATGTCGGATTGCGGGTGTCTCACTTTGGACACTCCCTAGGGTACTTTGATTGCATTAAATTGCATACATAACTTTGTTTAGTTTCGGTGTCATGAGCTTAAATCGTAAAACTTTTCTGAATATTATATACCAAGCAATAATTACTTGAAATTTTGCGGTCCAACATTATTACTTCCTTAAACCTATGAACTCACCAACTTTATGTTGACACTTTTAAGCATGTATTTCTCAGGTGAATAGCTGCTTGATGTACTTGATGTGCATGGTGTTCATACTTTTCAAGAATACATTTCATGGATTTCTACTTGCATACAAACCATCTTTCCTCGTTGTATTAATTTATGTCTTTTATTTTGATGCAAACTTATGGGACCAATGTTACAACTTATTTATTATTAATCAAATCAACGAGGTTATCTTTTAAACGACTCATTTAGAGGTCATTCTCTTATATCTTGTGCTATTGTATTATGAAGTAACGCCCCCGGTTACCTTTCCACTGTGACATATTTTGGGGGTGTTACAATTATGCTGAACATATATTGGTGATCATTATCAACATAATTGCTTCAACGAAGGCGACAAAACCACACATGCTTATGCAAATCCATGAATGAGACATATGTAATTGCTCAGTTACTTCACTCGAGAAAGCTGAAAAATTTGATCAAAATTATTTTTGGAAACTGAACTGAAGAAGTAAACCAATTTTGTTCAATTCTTGATGTAACCAATACCAATTCTTCAGCGAAGGCGACAAAACCACACGTGCTCATGCAAATCCATAATGAGACATATATGATTGCCCAGTTACTTCACTCAAGCAAGCTAAAGGTTATATTCAAAAACTAAACTGACACTTGTAACATATTAAATTTGTTCAGTTTTGGATGAAGACTGAACCTTTAGTTTTTTTCATTAATGACATTCAATTCTGAAGGTTCAAATTTTGATTCAATGTTCAGCATACCTAGTTCAAAAATCAATCTTTTGAAAGTTAGTTCATCCAGAGACTTGGTGAAGATATCAGCAAGTTGATATTGAGTGGGAATGAAATGTAATTCAATGTCTCATTTGAGTATATGATCTCTAATAAAATGATATCTGATATCAATATGCTTTGTTCTTGAGTGCAGGAATGGATTATTTGAGATTGCAATAGAACTTGTGTTATCACAAATTATTGGCACCTTTTCACATATGATTTCATAGTCACTGAGTTGACTTTTCATCCATAGTATGCTGGCACAACATCTTGCTGCAGCTACATATTCAGCTTCAGCGGAAGACATAGCTACAGATTGTTGCTTTTTAGCACTCCAGCATACAAGTTTGCTTCCTAGCAACTGACAAACACCTGAAGTGCTTTTCCTATCCATGTTGCATCCATCATAGTCAGAATTTAAGTATCCTTTTAGGTCAAAACCTGAACATTTTGGATACCAAAGACCAAGACTGAGAGTACCTTTTAGGTACCCTAAAATTCTCTTAACAACAATAAGGTGGGGTTCTTTAGGATTTGCTTGATATCTTGCATAGAGACAAGTTGAGAATTGAGTATCATGTCTGCTTGCATTGATATACATTAGTGATCAAATCACACCTTTATACTGAGTCTCATTTACAGCTTTGCCATTGATATTAGGTCCTAAGTTTTTAGGGGGTACCATTAGAGTTTTCACTAATAAACCATTTATGTCATATTTTTAACAGATCCTTGACATGCTTCTCTTGATTGATAGAAATGCCTCTTTTAAATTGTTTAATCTGAAATCTAAGGAAATAGGTGAGGACACCCATCATGCTTATTTCATATCTCTGAGTTATCAGTTTAGCAAACTATTTGCATAATTTTGTGCTGGTGAACCCAAACATAATATCATAAATATAGATTTACACTAGAATCACATTAGTTTGGGTTTTGTAGACAAACAGTGTGTTGTTTATCTTACCTCTTACAAACTTGTGTTCAGTGAGAAAGGTTGAGAGAGTTTCATACCATGCTTTTAAAGCTTCTTTAAGTCCATAAAGGGCTTTGTCTAATTTGCAAACATGGTTAGGAAACTCATTGCTCTCAAAACCTGGAGGCTGTTTAACATAAACTTCTTCCTTCAGCTTTCCATTTAGGAAAGCACTTTTCACATCCATTTGATAGACTGTGAAGTTCATGTATATGGCAAAGGCAAGAAAGATCCTAATTGCTTCAAGTCTTGCAACTAGAGCAAAGGTTTCATCATAGTCCATGCCTTCTTGTTGATTGTAGCCTTGAGCTACAAGTCTTGTCTTATTTTTGATGACAATTCCTATTTCATCTCTTTTGTTCATGAATACCCATTTTGAGCCAATTATGGTTTTACTATAAGGTGCAAGAACCAATGTCCATAATTTGTTTCTGGCAAATTGATTTAGTTCCTCTTGCATGGAATTAACCCATTCGGGATGCTTGAGTGCTTCAGAGACCTTTTTAGGTTCTTCGTCAGATAGAAAGTCTACAAAGAGACATTCATGAGCTGAAGCAACACTAAGTTCTTTTGCCATGGCTCTAGTAAGCATTCCAGCTCCTAGATCACCTATGATATTAACCATCTCAATATGTTTGTCCTGAGACCATCTATCTTGAGGAACTGGAGAGGCCATAGATGGGATGGATGAGGAAGGAACCGTTAGGATTAGAATTGTATTTGGAACTAAAGTATCCTCAGCTGGAAAGGAGGTTGGTTTAGGATTCTAAAATCTTTAGTGTTGGTGAGGTTATCAATGATGAGATCACCATTGTTGTGATTTGAGTGGTCAGACTGATTAGTATTAAAGATATTATCAGTTTGAGTAGGATGATCATTTTGATCATTGTTATCATTTAGATCAGCTTGATCAGATGAAACTTCAGTTTCAAGAATAACTGGTTCAGGTCTTTCATAGGGTTCTATGAAGGATACATCATTGCTATTTGTTTGATACCTTTGAGAAGGTTCATAAGGATGAAGATACTCATCAGGTGGGTATCTTTCAGATTCAGCAATATTGATGTTGTCTATTAAAGGTTTTGTAAATTTGATAGCATCAATGCTTTCTTCAAATGGGATATGATAGGTTTCTTCAGTTTGTTGTCTTCTAGTGTTGAAGACTTTGAAGGCTTTGAAAACAAGTGAGTATCCAAGGAAGTAACCATCATCAGCTTTTTCATCAAACTTCCCTAAATAGTCTTTATGATTATGGATGTAAACTGGACATCCAAAAACATGAAGGAAGTCAATGTTTGGAATCCTCCCACTAAAGATTTCATAAGGAGTTTTGAGATGTCTCTTAACAATAGTTGACCAGTTTTGAGTGTAGCATGCAATGGCTACAGCTTCAGCCAGATACTGTTTTGAAAAGAAACATCCTGAAAGCATTGTTCTTGCAGCTTCTATGAGAGTTCTGTTTTTTCTTTCAGCAACACCATTTTGTTCAGGTGTGCATGGAGAGGAAAAGTTTTGGGAAATCCCTTTTTCATCACAAAAGTTCATGAGAATGCTATTTCTGAATTCAATACCATTATCAGTTCTGAGTTGTTTGACTTTGATGTCATTTTGATTTTCAACTCTTTTTATGAATGATATGATGGTTTTAGGTGCTTAACTTTTCTTCTTCAAAAAGTATACCCAGGTGTACCTTGAGTACTCATCAACAATGACAAAGGTATATTTTTCATGGTTAATGAACCTAGGAGTTACAGGTCCAAATAGGTCCATATGAAGAAGATGAAGACATTTCTTGATAGAAGATGTCTGTTTTGTTTTGAAGCTGGACCTATGATGCTTTCCCTTTTCCCATGATGAACATGGTTTGTTCTTTGAATAGACAAGTGAGGGAAGACCAATAACAAGGTTTTGTTTTGCTAGCTTATTGATTGTTTTAAAGTTTAGATGAGCAAGTCTTTTGTGCCAAAGCCAGTTGAGATTTTTAGTATCTTTGGCAAAGAAACAAGATGCTTGTTCAGAAGATGTCATGTCAAGAACATAGACATCTCTTACTCTCGGAGAAATCATAACAATTTCTTTGTTAGAGTTGAAGATTGTTCCTCTTTTCTTATCAAACTGAACAATATATGTAGCATCACATAGTTGACTGATGCTAACTAAATTGTATTTGAGACCATTTAAAAATGCTACTTTTGTAAAAAATATACCATTACATTTTATAGAACCATAACCTTCAATGATGCGTGTAGAGTCATCTCCAAACACTACCTTAGGTCCTAGTTGTTCCACATATTTGTGCAGGTAACTTTTGACACCAGTCATATGCCTTGAGCATCCACTGTCCAGGTACCAGATGGGCTTCCTGACGTCACACTGCATAAATATGTTTAGAATGGTTAGTTTTGCTTAGAAACCCACCTTTTAGTGGGAGTCTTAGATCTGTTAGCATTTGATGATTCAGTCTTTATTGATTTTAATGCTTCAGCTTTCTTAGCTTAAAGTGTTTCACCCTTTCTAAACCACTCAATGTTTTTGTAATCAGTTGTAGTATGAACTATGCTACCATATGTTTCACAACTTTTGATGACATGCTGAGGATTTCTAGGTTTTATTCCACTTCTTAGAGAAATGATCCTGTTATAACCATGTGTATAATGATCATAACTTCCACAGATATCACATATGAGATAGTTTACATAATCATCAGATAGATGATCAATGAACCCATAATGTATGCAAGGAGGGAAGAAGTGTTTTGATGGTCTTGAGGATCTGGATCTTGAAGAAGATTCACCTAGACTTTTGAGATGCTGAGTCATGTTCATGGTGGACATATACTCAGCATGATCACAAGTTTTGTAATCAGTTCTCTCACACTTTTTTCAAAACAGAACTTTGTAACAATTCTCAGAAAGATGATTGTTTAATCCACAAAGTTCACAATTCTTTTTTAATTATGTTTTGTATTTGTTTTGAAGTGCATTTTGGGGAACTTGTTGAGGATTGTTGTTTCTGGAATAAGATGACTGATTTTTGCTAATTTGTAATTTCAGATCATTTAATTCTTTTATTACAATAGACACAGGCAAGTCATCTTTTAATTTCACATTCTTCAGTTTACCAGCATAAGCTGAATTAGCTTTTGAAGCTAAAACATTTTTGTTAACCTTAGCAGGAGTTGAGGTTGATTTATTTATGGTTACTCCTTTTAAGGTTTCAGCTTTGAATGTGGAATTTGACTTCAAAATTAATTTGATAGTCTTTGGTCCAGAAATAGGTTCAACACTAGCTAACTTCTCTAATGGAGGAAGAGGGGTGATACAGACTAAAGATTTATCAGCTGAATCATATTCACTAGCTGAAGAGTCAGTGATATCAACTGAAGGATCAATTACTTTTATTTGTGACTCAGCTGGAAGGATTCTACCAGTATCATTATTTGGCAAAGTAAATCCTTCAGCTTCAGATAACTAGGGTCTTTTAACACTTGGAATGGACACTATTGTGTCTTCAGCTGAAGATTTTACAAAGACTAAGTCTAATTTCCTAGAACTGGAGGGATCTTTAGTGAGTCGATCAAGTCCCAAAATTCTTTTCTTTCGAGAGGGAATTTGTTTACTGATACACTGATTTACTTTATTAGAACCGTTAAGCCATGTTTCAGTGATTGTTGTTAGCTCTTTCAGTTATTTTCTTAAGTTTTGATTCTCTTTGAGAATTTTAGTGTTTACATGCTGCATGGTAAGAAAATCAAGTTTGCTTGTTTTAATACCAAAAGCTGTTCTTTGCATGCATTTAGTTCATGAACAAGATCACTATGTTTTATTACAAAATTAATTCTTTGTTCCCCAACATAGTTAAGATCAATACACAAATAGTCAATAAAAGACTTTCTTCATCATTATCTTCCATATCAATAAGAGTGTGTACCTTTTTCATAGTGATCTTCACCCATTCACCATTTCTGGCACTTTTTTTCCCACAACAACATTTTCATCATCAGCAAGTGCCATGAGAACCTTCACTCCAGTCATCTCATTGTCATAAGAGGAGACATATTCTTCATCCCATTCATAGGCTTTAGAAATAAGACCCTTGTTTTTGCCCATAGATGAATTTAGAGATGAAGCACCAGAACTGAGGAGAGCCAGTTTAGCCTTAACTTTGTTGTATTTAGCTTCAAAGTCTTTGGTGGGCCTCAGTTCAGGTTTATGTTGAGAGGAAATGAGAAATTTGGTTTGAGTGTTTTAAAAAGGTGATGAGTATGATGGAACTGAAGTTTTAGAAAAACAGTCTCTTGCAAAGTGACCCTTCCTGCCACATTTGTGGCATTCAGTTTGATCAGTTGATTTAGCACAACTAAACCCTTGAGTATCCTTTTTGAAAAACCTTTTAGACTTGGCTAAAAGAGCTCTTTCTTGATACTCTTCTTCAAGGTCATCCATGTACTCTTGACTGCTTCTTGTATCCTCTTCATTATCAGGACTATCTTGAAAGTCCTGAACAATAAAGGTAGAGATAAAAGCAGTTGACAAGGGTGTTGCAGAGACAAGAGATTTCTTCTTTTTAGTCTCATAAATACTGTCTATGAGGTTTTCTTCATGTTTGAGTTTACCAAATAGAGAATCAAGCTCAGAAACTATCGCATGATTTGTGTTTTTGAGACTTTAACAGAAACTTAGCCACTTCTTTGGTAACCTATTTATAAAACCAGTATTTATTTCAAGCTTTGAAAGTTTAATGTTATCATTTACTAACTCATTCATTAAAGCTTTATAATAGGTAAAAGTTTGTGTTAGTGTTTCACCTTTTTTGAATTAGAAGGTGTTGTAACACAACTTTAGGTCCATAACCCTACTTTCTTTCACATCAAAGGGCCCCTCATGATATAGTACCAGGTCATCCCAGGTTGATTTAGCTATTAAATAGTTTATGAAATAATTTATTTGGTCATCTAGAAGGACAGTCATGATGAGACTTTTAAGTCGCTGATCTAAGTTAGCAGCCTATCTATCATCAGGGGTCCATTGTTCTTCAGGCTTCATTTGACCAGATTCATAGGGATATAAGGACCATTTTTAATTATGTTTTTGAATTAAGGTTCAATACCAATTATGTGGCACATGAATCTCTTTTTCCAAATAGTGAAATTTTCCACCTCTAGTAAAGGAGCAACATTTAACTGGCCACCCTTATATTCAAGAGTCTGTGGTACTTCTGCTGCCATTTTGAATAGATCTTAATTTTAAAAAGCTTTTGAGCAGTTATATAAAAACTTTGAAAAGGTTTTATAAATCAAACAGCTTTGATACCACTTTTTGGTCCATTTGAATGTGATATAAGGTTTATCAAGTTAAACTAATCACATTCTATGGCAACAAAGTGAGTTGTAAACAGATATATATGAACAATATCAAGAACAAGTTTAAAACACACAGAAGTAACTTTTCAACGTATAGGTTCTTATTAGGATCAAATAAAGAATCTATGACACACCTTGCTTGCGGAATAACAAGGTGGTTGAATGACAATTGGGGTGTCATCTCCTTCTAAATTAA
This sequence comes from Tanacetum coccineum, assembly GCA_026074375.1. Lineage (NCBI taxonomy): Eukaryota > Viridiplantae > Streptophyta > Magnoliopsida > Asterales > Asteraceae > Tanacetum > Tanacetum coccineum. Next base: position 38,560 of record BQNB010039779.1, on the reverse strand, counting down.
ACTCTAACCAAAGTTATGAGAGTAAGAAAACAAGCTACTTTACTAGAAATGAAGCTTCAGCTTTAGCAATTTATTCAGTATGTTTGAGAGATAAATGCTCTTCAATGTGTTTCACATTAATTAGAAGAGATAACATTTACTCTCAACATCCTTTTCCTTTTATAAGCAAAAAGAATTAGGGTTTACAAGTTAACCTAGTACACATGGCATGCATTAAATGGGTGGTTGAACTGCCAATTAATGCAAGCATGCTTTAAGGCACCAGGTATAGTCCTTTAAGGAAAGTAGATGTACTTCTATATTAACTTTAGAAGTATTCATTCCCAAGGAGATTGCTTTATTCATTTTTTACTTAAAGCAATCTTTTTCCCGCCTTGTAAACCTTCTAGAAGTGAAACATTTAATTTCAGTATTCTAAGAAGGAGATAGACATCGTTCAGCTTGGAATTGTTAACCAAGCTGAATTAAAGCTCTTGCTAAGGTCTTCTTCAGTTTCTGACCCGCCACATAAACTGAAGTAAAGATGATCTTGATCTTCTAAGTACCCGAAGACCTGATGCATGCTGAACTTTCTTTAGTGACTCAAGCTGAAATGTCTCCAGCTTAACTTATACTTAAGGTATTTTATGTTTAAATCTAATGAGATACTAAAGGGCTAAGGAAGTGACCCCAACATGTTTTTTTGCTTTTCCCGCAATGTCTGGTGGGCAATTCTTGCTTTTATCGTTGACATGGCACGTGTTCTCGAGCTATTCTTTCATGTACACCCTTTACACTAACTGTCAAATTTCTTTTAACCAATCCATTTTGTTCTCATTTATCTTTATTTTTTTTCTTTTTCTTTTTCCTCTTTTGATTTACCAATTTGAATAATCAATCTAATTTAATAACCAATCAATGTTCATAAATTCTCTAGTAAACTAGATTGCGATATTTCCGAGCGTCATAATGAATGTGCATCTTTTTACTTTATTTTATTTTTCTCTTTTGGTTATATCATAAATTTACTACTCATGATATTGGAATATGTATAGCGGCGGAGTTTGATACAACATGATACAATGTTAATTATCATGTTTGTTCTGTCAATAGTTTCAATAAGAACATGTATGAAGTTAGAAGTGACATAACAAGGAAGAATCATTGTTATTCCTCGACATTATCAAGCAACATTATATGCAATGGAATAACCATTACATTCCTTTACATTACCATTATCTTTCTAATTTCCATTCCTTCATTTCAAACAAGTGCCCCCTGATTAGTTAGGGGTGTTTGTTTGAGGGGTATGTAATGAGTGGAACGAGTTTGATTGCCAGTAAATATGTTGGTTAACATGAGTGAGCCCACATAATGGATTTCAAGCCCTAAAATCAGGGTCAACTTTGTACCACTCTAGCTAGGTGGGTATACTCAATCCCATACCACCAAAAAATTAAACCCACACTCATAGTCATTACAAGTAGCAATCCACACAGGCCCTTAGATCATTTTGTCATAAGAACCTCAGAGCATATGGTCTCATGGTTAACAAACTTTAGCCATTCGGACCTTATTCGGTGCCACATCCTTCAACACTTGCACCTAAAAATACTCATTCACTCACATCTAACACAGCTTAGCCATTTGGGCCTCGTCCACCCTCAACTTTTTTTTTTTCATTTTTTCAAACAAACTAAATTCATTTCATTCAAATAAAAACTATAAAGTACAATACGAAAAAAATAACATACGAAATTAAAATCAATACAAAATAAAAAAAACTAAAACATGATTCGAGCTTTTACATTGCTCGGTAAACCCTAATGAATTCTTCCTTCTCAGCAATGCTTCGAAGAAAAATTCATTCCTAGCCACCACCAAGTTGCTTGAGTTTCTCATATCGGCTCCATTTGTCCTTTCAAGAGTATTCAAACTGTAGATGGTAAGGGGATGATCTGGCAACGACTCCACCCTCGTCACTTCAGGAGCACGACTACGCATTTGATAACGATAGCGAGTTAACACGTCTAACAAATTGTTCAAAAGTGCGACGTCAGCTTCAAGTTCTCCCCGTAGTCGCCTAAGGATACTTCGTCTCACATTATTTGATTTAGTAGCTATGGTGTTCGTTGTGTGAAGAAAAAATGAATGAAAGTTGAATTTTTTTAAAAGAATGTGTGTGAAAATGAGGTGTTATTTTGAGTTTTAAAGGGGATATATGATGGCATCAAATAACGTCTATTTTATAGCATCGTTTATCCCATGTTATTAACCCATTTTGTATAGTTATTGCAAAGAATTGTTACTTTTCCCACTGAAGAGTCCTTCAGTTTAACAACTTTGTGATGTAAGACCCTGTGGACAGTCTTGTAAAATCTCCAGTTTGGAGGGAATGTCCTTTCAATTCCTCCCGGTAGCTCAAGCTCAGTTCATGAACTTGTTGCTATTAAAAACCTTTTACTATCCTCAGTCAGTTCATAAACTTGGAGGGAAGATCCTTCAGCTTAGTTGGTAGTGAGCTGCTAAAGTCATGAGCAGATAAAATCTTTGAAAATTCAGCAGTAAGAGACTTTACCAGAAGCTCATTAAGATGTCCTACATTGGGAAAGAGGGTTGAGCTTTCAGTCTAGTGATTTCAGCTTCGCTTTTTTCTTCTCAGTTTTCGAGTGTATAGCTTTTGGAGACGAAGAAAAAAACATGATATTATAAAGTTCTTGAAGTTGAATTGACCATGGAGAGGAGGTGTGAAGCTGAAATGTCTTTTAAAGTTTCTTCATTTGTTAAAAAATGAATTTCTTTATTCTTGTCTTCCTCCTCATCCTCTTCATTATCATCAACCACAATGATAGGATCATCTTCTAGAGAGTCCAGGTCCTTGAAATCAACTTTGACATTAGGCACCAGCTTTGCCATATCTTCAAGCTTAATTGCCCCAAACTTGATTTCTTCACTTCTCTTTGCAGCATTTCTTGTTCCTTGTTTCAGAAGTATGAGACAGTGCCAACTCCACCACTAACAATTTGTTTTGTCTGTAAGAACATGGGGTCATACCTGCATATAAGTGATCATATGAAATGTATTATGGTTTCCTTTCATTCATTCCCTTTGTTGAGGTATAAAATCACTAGAACAAAAATTCCAGATCAACAACAGCTGTGGAAACTACTGAAGCAAAGCACATTCTGATGCATGACATCATAGTGGTTATAATGAGAGAATGCTGAATAAGTAGGCTTATTTAAATGAAATGCTGACATACCACTACTGAGCTGAGGGTTGGCTCTTACTTCACTGGTGATCCCTAAAGGGGTTGGGCCATGATGTGTTATAAAAGCTTTAAATTTATAGTTCTAGTTTTATCCGATTTCCAACTAACACACGGGTAAAAGATTATAAATAAAAAAATAAAAAAAAAAAAAAAAAAAATAAAAAATAAAAATAAAAAGAATAACAAATAAAAAAGAAAAAAAAAAAAACCCCGTTTATAGTAATAGGTTAAGTTATACCAGGTCGTATCCATCGAGATTGATTATTCTTAAAAAGGTCTATTGTAAATACAAAAAGGATTACTTATAGACTGTCATGATCTAAAGATAATTAATAACATAACTTCAAGATTATAAAAGCAATGTTTATTCAGGAAACAAAAGTAATGGTGGATAACTTAGGATGATGATAAATTCATGAAATTAAGTATAATCAAAGGAATGAATGGGTAGCTTATTCAGTAGATTGTCTTTTTAACATAATAAAGAATCCTTTCGGCCATTAAATTTAATTATGAAATAACCTTAAGATTGGTTTCAACACGTTGGAAATAACAAATATAGAACTTTCTTAACCAAGTTCGTTAGACAGAGGTTTAAGCTATTATACATTTATATATTAGTGAAGATGAACATATTTATTAGCTAATTCTCACAAAGCTAATACCGAGTTGTCATAGACAAACAACTAGAAATCAAACACCAAGTCAGAGGGTGTTCTTTTACCAACTTTGTAAAATTTTATATTCACAAATTAACGAGAAAAATCAAAAAATCCGGAAGAGCAAATATTTTTTTGTCTTTTTTGTTATTAGTCTTTTACTTATACTAAAAAGAAAAGAAAATTATATTTTTTACTTTTTATATATATTTTTTATTTTCTTAGAAGCGTAACTTTCGAAGACGAAAGGTTCTTCAAATCACGATCAACAAACTTCAAACGAAGGAATCTTAATCACAAATCCCCAGCAACGACGCCAAAAACTTGATGCGTAAAGTTTTATACACGTAAAATAATATAAGTTTAGAAAATTACCAAAATATTCTTGAGGACAAAAGTAGTAAGGAAAATTCTCACAAATATATATAATAATACGTATATTTACCGGTAAGTGATTACCGGGTCGTATTCCTCGAATATTTATGAAATTGAGACCACGTTTGTTATTTGGACAATGATTTGAATTGGTTCAAAGATGATTTGTTTTCTAAATTCCTAAAAGTGAGCCAATTTAAGGACAATTAAACCTAACTTTAATAACAGGAATTTAAACTTTAACTAAAAACACAAAACGGGAACCCTAAATTGTGATTAAAAACCTTAAATTTCCAAAAACTAAACCTAAAATGAATTTTTCTATTTTAATATACTCTAATTGACTAAAAAGTAAGTTTAAAGAAAACTAGAACAAAAACGGAGTTGAATTGTGCTTAGAAACACGAAAACGTGAACGGGAACGAATCCCGTTTTTTAAAAAAATGAAATTTTGTAATTTTAACCCTACGGAAGCAAAACTAATTTTACTAGAAACTATATGATAAAAGAAAATTTTCTAAAAAAGAATTATATTTTTTTGATTATTTTTCTATTTTTTATGAATTTTTAAAGTTTTTAATAAAAATAAATGTTTAAAATACTAAACTAATTATAAAAATTCTGAAAAAATTATAGAAAGTAGCTTGAACTAAGAGGAATCTAGAAAAAATAAGCTCGGGAACACAGCTTATCGAATAAGCTGCAAACTGAAATGACTAAGCCACAAAAAAGCAATAACACATAATGATTTCCGAAGTGCTTATAAGAATAAAAGCTCAAAAAGGTAATAAAAGAATAATGAAAACAAAGGTGGACGGATGAGCTATTGTAGCGTGATGGTTAGTGTGTGTGTATTGTGAGACATGTGGGTGTGATAAAGGAGGCCATGGGTTCGAACCCATGGCTTTCTTTTATATATTTTTTAATTTTTGAAAACTCTCAAAAGTAAAGTTATAGAACTCTTAAAATCTAACAAATTTTATAAAAGAGACTACTTCTGAAAATCACAAAATAAGCTGAAAAGAGCTTATATTAACAAAACAGAACACACTATATTCTAACCTATTAAGCAAGAGTGATCAAAAGATAAGCACTATTATCTGATAATAAGCTGAAACTATCCATTAAGCACTTATTGAAAACTTGAAACCAAAGAGACGACTAACAGACTTTTGACTTATTTTTAAGTACTCAAATGGAAACTTAATACAAAATGGTTTGAATTTTTAGAAACCTTATACTACTAGCTACTTAAAACTACTTTTAGAAAGGAGTTTGAAAAACAATTTCTTAATGAAAAAGCTATATGAAAACGGCTAATTTACAACAAACATGCTGAGTTTATGTATTTTTAGAAAGACAAAATTGCACTTGTTGCAGCCTAAAATAGAATAGTTGAATTAGCATTTAAAGCAATATAAAGCTGATTAGATCTACTATTACCTAAAATCTAACTTTTAAACAAAATTTTGTAGAATCTAAAAACTAAATTTAACCTGCTGATTTATAGATTTTAAAATAGCAATTTGACTGTTTTTAATGCTGATGCAATTGACACCTTTTTGAACCAAAACTAAATTCTACCATGTGCAACCTGAAAACTTTGATTCTACAAACTAAAACAAGTGCTAAGGGACAATTAAAACAACTAGAGTTGAATTAAACTAAAATTATACTTTAACTAGATTAAATGTCTACACATTAAAACTTAAGTATCTATAAACCTATGACAACTTGATTTAACCAAACTAAGACCTTAAATCCTGCTTTATAACCCTAAAAATGGAGTTTAAATTCAATTTTTAGACCAAGTAAACAGTAAACTAACCTAAAAATTAGTACTGCTAGTGTTCCAAACACCTCTGCAAACAGCTCAAAATAATCCCCTTTAACAATTCTCAAACCCATTTAAGCTTATGAAATGCAAAATTTATAGCTTAATTCCTTAAGACCAGATAGTGACAAGCTATAAATGAACCTACTAAACAAATCTAAGCAAACAATTAAGCCATATAATAAGCAATATAAACTATGCTAGTTTTTTTTTTGGTTTTTCTCTTATATTGAAAGGTGGGGACAGAAAATAAGCACACTAGATTTTAAGCTAAAATCCTAATAAGCACAAATGGATCTAGTAAACTACAATAAGCATAATAAACCTATATTAACATAAAATAAGCAGACCAAATTAAGCAAAATAAGCAATCAATAAGCAAAAGTAAGAAATTAAGCAGAACTAAGCTAGGAAATTAAAGACAGAAAAATAAAAGTAAATGATGTAGAACCTAAAATCCTAGCTAAACAGGGATTGTTGCTCAAACAGAGCTTATGTAGACAGCTTATAGCTTATAGCTTATAAGCAAAAATTAATTCCCTAATCTATCCTAACCCTTGACCTTCAAGGACTATTACCAAGTCTTATCATCCAGCAGCCATCCAATTCCAAGGGATGATAAGGCTTTTAATGAACTTGTTGATGAGCTTTTAGTAGCTTAAACTCAAACAGAGCTTATGAAATAGCTAATTAAGAGTCTACACTGGAATTAATGAGCTTAATAAGTAACAAATATAATTTTCTAATAAAACTGAAATTTTCATAAACACAAAACCTGATACCAATACTTTGGAAAATTATAATACATAAGCTGAAAAACTAAATTTTAAAATTATACATACGCAAAAACAAAGCAAATATAACGTGACTAAAAGGCTGGAAAAAGAAGATTATCTTGTGAGTGAGGAGAGCTCTTTATATAGCAGTTAAGTGAAGCTTCTAGGAGTCTAGCCTGCTCCTCTTATCCATGATCTTAGCCCTTAATCCTTTTATCTCATTTATGGCCGTTGGATTAATATGATGAGCACACGGATTGCCAGCGTGGCATTCCTTGTGTCAGACCCTTTGTGCTTCTTTTGGCTAGGTTTTAGTGCAATTTACCAATCATTGGTGTGCTTCTTTCAATGCCCACGTGTCCTCCTTATGTGATTCAACCAATAGGAAGGTTCGGTGACGTCTCCTTTTGACAGCATGTCACTTAGTATTCGTATCTTCAAGCTATGTCATCAATTGCAATTACCCCTTTGTTTTAAGGAGGGTAACTCATTGTAGAAGACGATAAACAGTAATTGTTTTTACTCGCGCCCTTTTTTAAAAAATTTAAACATTGGGTTTGACTGGGGGTTAGAGTGGGCTTTAACTTGGTATAGGGTTTTTGGTATCGTTTTACCGAGGGTTTTTATATGAGAAAAAATGGGCTTGATTGATGTAAAGGGTTAATAAATAGGGAATTAACGATCGTTTATCTTTTAATCCAATAATAAAGAATAAGGATTGTTAGGAGTTTGAGTTATTTTTTGCAATTTAGTCATTATAAGTTTGACCAGGGTTGACTTGTTGACCATGGTTGACCAAGGGTTGACTTTTTGACCCTTCTTGCTATCAAATCCCCGGCTCTTGTGCAATCTATCCGTTCTCTTTTCCGTGTTTGTCTGGTTTTGGCCGATTTCTTGTGATATTTGCATTATCCTACCTACACCAATCACAAAGAAACAAAACAAGCATAAACAAGCATTTTATGCACAATTTTATCTTTTTAGGGCCATTTTTGATATAAAACAGATATGTGTTTTCACACATATCACTCCACATCAAGGACAAAATCAAAACTGGTTAATGACTCTTACATCTTTTGCTGAAAAACCATCAAAGACCTTTGATGAATTAATGAGCAATCCCAATAGAAGCTTTTTTTGTTTTTCTCTCATACATCATGAAAGTGACTAAAATCACTCTATCTGACTCAAAACCCTGCTAGGGAGCCAGCATTCATACTTCTCAAAGGAACTCGTTCCAATTATGCATTGTTGGAGTATGACTTTTAAGAATGTTACAAAGCCTTATCGGAGAAACTTGATTAGGAAAATCTAGAAGACTATCCATTTTGATCTTCCATAACCCCTAAACCTTAAGTTTCATTGGATATCTTTAAAAAGTAAACAGTTTAACTACTTCATCAACAATGATCGCAATAACGCAACGGAGGAATTTTCAACAATGACCTAACAAGGACTTCTATTACAAAACAAAGGCGGCTCAATATGATCTACTAAACATTGAAGACATGGTTCCAAATATATGGGATCTTGTTAAGTTTTTCCCTCTATAAAAAACATGCATTAATTGGGAATACTCACATTCGAGAGAACATACGTAAGACCTTCATATGGGTATGCACGAGGCCTGTAAAGCAAATATGATTTAAACTCTACAAAACATACTGATTGTTAACTCCGGGTCGAGGAATGAGAAACATAAGTAGGGCATCTGAAAGAGCTTGTAGATGAAGAGCCGAAAACAAACCTTTACAGATTTAAAGGAAGGGCACTTACCACGTCTTCGAATCAATGACATTGAAGACATGCTTCCTCCTGTGGTTGTTCAGAATACGGCAACAAATCTATCTGGCGAAATGACGTTCCGACTTCGCAATACGCATAAAGAATGTTCACAGCAAAAGCTTGGTTACATCCGAAGCGAGTCAAAGATCTTCACTCGAGTCGAAAAGTTACCAGCAAGAAGAACAACGTCACAAGACAGAAACTACCAAATCCAAAATCTGGAAAAGGGACACATACACTCCATATCAAGACCTTCAAGGTATCATTTATGTCGACAATAATGGGAGAAACAGGTTGATACAATCAGATGAACTCTACAAGTTCAGTGATAGGACATTAACTGGGCTTCAAACTTCGCTGGCTGACATCACAAAGAATATCCGAATGGAGTACCTGCCAAAGAGAAGATGGAGTACATTGGAAAAGAAAAAGAGCTAATATCATGATCAAGGCGATTAACAAACAATTGAAAGAAAGAAGGTTGATGAGGAGTCTCAAAAAGTTTATTGGTGAAGGCACACGGAACTGACCTCTCGACTACTTTCAACGAACAATATGACTTGTCATATTGTTTCTGTCCACAAAAGGTCATTTCGTATATTTAAATAAACTTGTGTATATGTATAAGATGTGAAGTGTAGACTTAAAAGTAGCATATATAGAGTTTGAGATGAATTTATAAGATTTCTTACTAAATTTAAATTTATTTAAATAACAGACTCAAACTACCATATAATTCCCTCATAATTTGAGGAGAGCATTAATATGTTCCAATAATCGACTTGTTAATAATTGGACATCTTTTCCCAACCATGAATATTTGAATCAATTGATATCCAAAATATCAAGAGATTTTACATTTTTGATAAGGGGAGAAAATGTGATTAAAATATATGGCTAATAATGTAATTTTTATGATCTCAAGTGTACGCTTTCCCATATATGTGCTAAAATCTTTCGATTAATCGATGCACATAATGAAGGGAGCAAATAGTTAAGTGATGCTGAAATTAAAGTACCAAAGACCAAAGACGACCATTTAAATTACTGTATTGGAGTTAAAAGGTGGTTAATAAGTTTAGGTACTTTTCCTATGAATCCCGCCAGAATCCGGAGGGATCCTACCCAGAGTGATATTCCACGAGATAGTGTAAAGTCCTAGTTATGAAAAAAAGGAGTAAAGTGGGATTTAAAAGAGAAAAGTGCCGCCGACCGAGAATGGATCTAGTACTAATGGAAGATAACCCAACAAGGTACTAGTTTAAGAGTCTCGTAAGCACGGAAGTTTGAAGAATTAAAAATAAAAGTTAAGATAAAGGGTGAAAAGAAAGAATCTCTCCTTACACTTAGCTTAAACTGGGGTTCATTACATTTGCTATCGAGAATCACTAAGAATGATTGGTGACATTGAAGACTGACATCATGGACCCAGTGATACAATACACAACCCTCCCTAGCCACTCCAAATCTCTTAAAAGATTCTTTTCATTTCCCTGAAGATTACATGCATTTCTGATCAACTTTTCTCACTCTTATTTGTATTGGTAATTGACAGGTGGCAGTTCTACTCATCAGCCTTCGATCACTAAAACCAATGGTGCACTATGAAGTCGTAGAGCAAAAGGTGATCATCCCATAAATCTCAGTAGACAACTGTCAAAATTATGCTTGCAAATTCACACACTGTTAAAAACAAGAAATATATTAAGAAGCCCTATGTACATTTACCTTGTGGATTAGTGCCAGGGACATCAGAGTGAGACATAAGTATGTCACGTGAAGATGGAAATCCTGCTTGAGGCCAACATCGCAACAACTCTGTTGGTGACTTGTGAGATCCAATTTCGGATTCGAACTATGTGATATGGATATCGATTCGGTCCAGCTTATGAATTTACGATTGAAAAAGATAAAACTATTGGTGTGTCATAAAAACCGTTTGCATTTTATCACACCGACTGATTTTCTAAATCGATTTCACTATTGTCCATGGGAACCTCATATGGAATCTGGACATAGGAAAGCTGAACACGAATTGACCTCAACAAGATAGTAACATTACCGATTCCACATCTTACCGTGTTTGTTTCTTTGGATTCTCTAGGAGGTAATGAGAACGGCTAGTGGCAACTGCAAAACCCAGTCAAGAGATATTCTTAAGAATTCTACCTGATCACAGGCATTATTTATACTGAATAACGGGGAACCGAGGTGTTACAACCGTATTCCGACGAAGTGACAAAGCCTTTACTTCCCGTCCATTTTTTGTTTATCCCTATCCCATTTATGAGATTTCCTAAGATGGTAGCAGTTCCCGATGACCAGTCCAAAAAGCCACCATAACATGCCATACTCGACCGACATATATAAAGACATCATGAAAGCTCAAGTACATGTGTCAAGACTTCTGCTACTCTGATACCGTACGTCTTTGTTGAAGTGACAACGTATTATGTTGATACCGTACGTCCTCCATAAAGTGATGAAGTGTTAATGAAAGTGGGGGGAGAATTTTTAAGAAAGATTGTCTTATTCAAGCATTCAAGACCAAGAAACATACAACCGTAGAGCATGGTGGTACCAGAAGTCACAAGATCACAAAAAGAGCAAAAGAACACAAGAATTGATGATAAGAAGATTATGTTTTGGTTGATGGATCTTCAAAAGAAGTTCTAAATCACATTCAAAACAAGTAAAGATACAAGTCAAAGCCTAAAACAATGACACTTACATCAATTACACAGTTAAAGATTGAAGTCAAAGAACCTATGAGCCTCAATACAAAGTCAACAGCACCGTTAGCTAGGTTTAAGTTTTTGTAAATTGGATGACCATCCCTTTAGGGGGAGATTGTAAGCAAAAGTGACGAAAAGTATCGGACACTTCCAATATAGAGAGTCATAGCTCGTAGATAAACATTGTAATGTTAGTAAGCTAACTCCGTTGACCTAAAGACACATGAAAGCCCATGGCCGGTTATATAGCTGATGGTATTTTATACCTCTTAATTCACACATGGAGAGGGCGTTGGTTTGTTTATTTATTTACCACCATACACTTAATCCTTAATTGTCTGTTCTTTGGTTACTCCATCTCTCTTTTAAGTGTTCCATTAACCAACCACCTCTTCTCTCTCTAAAACTCTAAATGAATCCTTCCTCTATATGTGTTAAGATATTCTACAAAAACACTTGTCTTTAGAAAACATCTTGGCCAGTGGATAACTTTGATTTTAATTACCTTCAATTTGAAAATGCTGATCACCGGAAAATGATACTCGAAAAGGTAAACATGAAGTTGGTGAGCTCGTATGTTTAGAGTGGTAAACCTAGTTATTGTGGCAGAAATTTAAAGGTGGACAATCGTGCAATACAATAGCGAAGTGCAAGCAGTATAAATAGCATTCCGTTATCAACATAGCAAGTCATATCATGTCATAGCATTTCAGTCATATCAATCGGTAAATCCTGACCCAAGCGCTTATAGATTTCCGCACCTATCGCCTACCAGCTGGAGCTAACAAACGGTCGTAACAAAGTATAAGATCTAGAATATTCAAAAGCAATGCGAGCATACATAACATAACCACATATCAATTATAGGCACATATCATTGTCTAGAAAAAAAAACCTTAAAGATAGTTTACACAATAGTAAAAAGTGATTTTGAAAAGGATTATGATATCCATTTTCCACCTAAGGAAAACAATCAAAAAAAGTTGGCTACGAGAACTCACATTAGGTAATGATGAAAGTAGCTGAAAATAGATGATCACTGAATAACGTACAACGGTGCCCGGTCACGACCTATTAATGAAGTTTTATTTTAGAGATATGCTATATGAAATGAAATAATGGATATGCGTTTGTAAAAGAATTTGTATAAACGTTGTAAAAGGTTTTGTATCATTGCTTGTGTGGTGGTTGATAAGTTTGACTTGATGAACTTACATCAAAGTATGCTATGTATATATACGAAAATAAATAAAAAAGCAGGACTAAATAAATGGTAAGTACATAAGAAATAGTTGAATGAGAAATAAACATGAATTAAGTAAATAAGAATTAACTAAATAAGAATTAATTAAATAAAAATTAAATCAATAAGAATTAACTGAATAAGAATTAAATAAATAAGAATTAAATATGTTCCGGCAATTTACCCAATCCTCAAGTTATTTAGATAAGACGTTTGATGTGCTGTTGTGTAGGGTCTATTTATTAATTACCAAGTTATACATTTATATTACCGACTTATCCAAAAACAACAGTTTTAAAACTGGTCTGTTGCCCGATCGGGTATAGTTTCCGTGGTATGTATGGGTTCGAACACATAAAGAGCCGAGGTAGTTAACTCTTACTAATCTATCAGTAAGTATAATTACTTCATTTAAGTTAATTCAATTACTTGATAAACCTATGCTAAATACGCACTCTAGACGGATATGGGGGTTTACCGAGAGAACTGGCAATAGGTTTTATGGTGACAATAATCAATTCTAAACACAATAAACAATCAAAAGATAAAAGAGTGATGCAATCTAAATAATAAAACTGTATTATACATTATTAAATCCGATTAAATACTGTTTGTTTATTAAGTGCAATGATTTCTTATCTCAAAAGCCAGAATAAATATATAAAAAATAAAAAAAAAATATATCATTCTTAAGACTTAAGCTGGACATCATCCTAAGACCTAGCAGATTAATCATGTCACCAATTAAATGCATCCATATAAAAGCATCTTTAGTTTAATTATAATCTATCTTAGGAATCAAAGCAGTGGTGATCCTGTTAAAACCCTAGCCCATCGGGACTTTACCCACTTATTGCTTGACGGTGTTTTATATACTGGTAGTCCACTATTCGAGTCTTTACCAATTAATTAAGAACATGATTGCTGAAACATTACGGGTCACCTACCGGTCCAACTAAGCTCATAATTCAAAGGTAAAGATAGAACGTTATTTGTGATCCTATTGGTCCAGTAATATAAAACATGATATGGAGAGCTATCCCAGTATCTAGATTGCTTTTTATAGGTATCACTAGACCTAGTTGAATGATAGGTCGCAATTCAATCACATAGACAAGTATTAGTGATAAACATAATAAACAATACAACGCTTAATTAAGAAATCGCTTTTAAATACAAACCAAACATTGAACTTTCATTAAGATGGCTAATAAACTCGAAGGGTATTAGCCATAAACATTGTAATTATACCACGTTGATCAATAACCAAGTACACTAAACGTTTTACCGAACGAATTCCAAAAATAAATGATTTTAAGAGTAAAGGAAATTACACGGTGTCTCTATGGAATCGTGATCAATGCTTGACATTGTTTTGCTCTTTTCTTCTCTTCAGAAAATCATATGTTTTATTAGTGAAGGTATGAAGAATATAATTTTTCACACTGAAACTCGTTTTTGAGTCATCTATTTTTAATCTCTGAAAAATGCTTGATACGCCGTATAGGCTATGCCAATCACGCATTAGGAAGTTGCATCCCATAGAGTGCCGGAAAAGTTTACAATCAAATACAATATATAATACACAAAATATAATAATCTCATATCTTTCTGAAACATTATCTTCATGGATACTGCGTATGGCATAAGGTAAACGCGTTTGGGAAATGTGAATACGGCGTTTTTCTTGTGAAGACTTAGCGCTGATACGCCGTATCTCTTTTCCTGGATACGGCGTATTGGTCAGAATGAGGTAATCTTCAAATGTCTTCGTGTTTAGCTCCAAAATATGCGCCTTTCAGCATGTCTTCACAAATCACTCCTCAATTACTACAAATAACACTTTTAAACAATTAAGTACACATTTTGGAATAATTATACAAAAGTGGGTAATTTATTCGAGATAAATGATGGTATAAATGTGACGTTATTTGATGTCATCAAATATCCCCCCACATTGATTCCTACTTGTCCACAGTAGACTCAGATTATATTGAATGATGTATCCTAACCGAAAGTCAAGGATTTTTATGCGTTTAAAGACACTTCTTTCGATTTTAACACATTTACAAGACCAAGCACCCTCCACAAATATGGGAAAGAAATCACATAAGATCAGCATAACTACTCCTACTAGGTGTAACATTTAAGTGGTACGCTCAATTTTTCTCGTCGTGATTAGCTTTCGTATCATAAGCTATTGGTCAAGATACACATCTCACCACTAGAGCTCAGAAAAAACAAGACAAAAGGATTTGATTTTATTAAAGGGCTAAATGGTTAATCATTCTAATAGTCTTTCACATCCTAAATGACCAATCCCAACCCGCACTGAAGCAGCACATTACAACGGCCGTAACGACGGAATAAACATGTGTGTGTTCGAACAACATCTTCATTCGAGCTTAATTTAACAATGGTATAGGATGAAAAATGATATAGGGTAGGGACCAATTCCATTTTAACCAAAAGTCGTAAACCAACAAGGAGCTAAATCCAGCATACAAGGCCGGAACGCGGAAAAACAATGCATGAACTTACTCCCACCCGTTCGAATAAAACCAAAGTTAATTGCTAGGATGGAAGTAAATGTGTTAAATAAAATTCACAAAACAATAGATTTAAGCTTCACAAATAAGGAAGTTGCTAGTAACTTTCCCCGACCGTCTCCATGATATAAGCCTCAAAACATATACAAATGCCTAGCGATCATATAGAGTGTACAAACGCCAACCAATTGGCGTTCCCAAACTTCAACTTCCCTTACATCCAAACGATACAAACTTATACAAAAGTGGTCATATCGGCCACTAAATACAAAACTATACATCGTCATATATCAACGAATAATCGATCCTTCCAAGAATTTCTTCGGTTTAAGTTTAACGAACCGACTATAAAACTTCCTTCTCTTTTTGCTGCATTTTCTATTTTCCCATTTTTTACATAATTCTTGGTATAATTTTACCATCTTCACAATCATAATTTTTCCGGATAATTTTTCCTTTAATACTTCTTCTTCGGACATAATACATAATTCGAAAGTAGCAAAATATACGAGCTACAAATTTTCTCATTTCATTGTGCAAATTCCCGACCATAACAGAGATAGAAAATTTCACTTTGACACAGGAAATACAAAACTTTACACAAAAGAAACTAGCAACTTTGAGTTGGTAGGCTTATCTACATGGTAGGCTAAAGGTTAAAGGTTTAACGAAATAACAATTGGGTGAAAAAACAGGAATGGCTCAATAGTGTTTCTAAGGGATCTTGACTCATAAGTGAGAGCAAGCGAAAGGTATAATACTTGGATTTAATCTAATCAGTTTAGTTAGTTAATTTTACAACATATAGGCTTTTTGGTGTATTCCTAGAAATTTACTAGTTAAAAATGTTTCTCTATTTAAATCCATAGTACTCATCATTGTGGACTCTGAGTATAAACCAGTCCAAGTACTTAAAGTCCACTACAACACCATGGCATAACACATACTTTTTTGGTGTAATTTTAGTAAATGTTTGAAACCAATAGGCTAAATTCTCACAAATAGGCAAATAATATGTTATATTGCGCGAGGTCATGTAACTAATAATATTTTTACAAAAGTTATGCTAGAAATTTTTTTTAATTTTGGCATAATTTAAGCACATTAGCATCTTATTTGTAAAAGAAAGGACAAGTAAGCATTCTAATTCTCCATCTCCCTACTTAGATTATAAAACGTCCGTCGTTGAAATATAGAAATAAAAGAAAATAGGAAGTGGGTTTTGTGATAGAATTATAACGAGTAGAACACCCCTGATATGTTCTCGAGATGATCCTTCAATTTATGTTCTTTAGCAAAAAGTGTGTTGACAATGTTTCAGAATGCTCGTACGAGTTCAACACACGTTTTTTTTCAGAGTATACCATTTCATCGATTTCCTTAAAGCAAGGTCCTGCATATAAGATTAGAAGACAAAAGTGAAATTCCTATCTTGGTTATACAATGCAGGAAAACAATTAAACACATAACTGTACACGGATCAATACGCTGTATCCCAAACCCTAGGATATGCCATATGGTTCCTGTAAAAACAATTTTTTTTAAAGTACTTAAATTCAAAGACGATAACTTCCCGACACATCCATAACGCCTAACCATATGGGTTCTGATACTCCGAATGGATTGTCTAGGAAGATAAACTCAGTGAAAAAACAATTAAAAATAGTTCAAACAATTTAAAAACGACCGGGTTGTCTCCCGGGAAGCACTTTTGTTTCTGCTAGTCGTTAAGTTCGACTTTTTTCCCTTCAACTTTCATTCTTTCATCATTCGCTTACGCATACCTGTCTCCGTAGAAGCGAATTAGTTTCCTTCATACCATTTGGCAATATATGTATTTCATGCGAAAAATGTGGCATGCCAGCATAACCTTCTCTAGTAACATCTTCATCTTCAATATGAATAAAACCTGCAAGAATAGAAAAATGACCAACGAAAAACGGTATATCTATTAGATTTACAGGCTGACACTTCCCTTCAGCGACCCTTGCCTCGTCCTTATTATAGAATAATAAAAGCTTTTGTAATTAAATTAACGGACAAGGAAGGGATGAATCAGCATTAACATTTTTATACCCAATCGTGCAAGAAAACTTCATTTTATAGCAACACTTAGAACTGGTTTTAACATTATCAGATTCATTGACAATAGTTGGTTCAAAATCAACATCTTGATTTATCTTGGGTATTCTAAGGAAAGTCTAGTGTTTATAAGATTTAATGTAGTTACCATAAAGTTGTCGAATGACTCTTTATCCTCTCCTACAAGGCTTTAAGATTCGAATCAAGACTCTTTAACAAAAAAGAACCCTCCTTATTATGCAAGTGCTGGCTTGATACTTTTGAAACAAGTTTTTACTTCCCCCGACCCATAGAGTAGTGTTTTCTTTATAAACAACAATCTTGGAATGTGGCATTAAAAATGAAATGGTCGACCGAGGAACAAAGGTACATCGTCATCCTCGGGTATGTTCCAAGATGACAAAGTCTATGGGGAAAATAATTTTGCCAATCCTTACTAACATATTTTCAGCAATACCTCTTGGTTGTTTTAATGTTCTGTCAGCCAATTCAATGGTCAACCTTTTGAGAACAATTCCTAGACCAAGGTTGGTGTAGTAGAAAATGGCATAACACCACACATTGCTCCTAGGTCACAAGGGCTTTATCAAAACAACCATTGTGAATCAAACCAAGGTAAATTAAAGCACCCAGGGGACCTTTTCTTTCTGAGGCAAGGTGTGAGCATAAGCTTACAAAAAAGAATCTTCACAGTCTTGCGCTCTCTCCAATCACACAGCTGTAGACTTGTAGTCACCTTAGGGAGTAGAATTGACTCAGAAAATATCTTCGTGTTTGTGAGGCCGATATTGCGTATGGGTTACATCCCATAGCGGTGTATCTCAAGAATGAATCAGCTTTAATGGTTCTGAGCATCCGATTTACCAGTCCCTCTTGGGTTGGTTCTGTAGATCCGGGTAGACCTCCAATTCCTCTTTCTTAGCAAAACGCTTGCTCATTTGACCAATTTAAATTCCAAGGTCTAATTGATGCTCCATGATTTCTTAATGCCCCGCAACGGTAGAAACTCAAATTTCCTTGATGATGTTCAGTTCTCCGGAATCACCCCAACCATGCTAAATAGTAGGAAAAAAATAAGAAAAGAAAAAAAGAAGTATAAAAAAGCGAAGCCTCCATCAAACACATTAGAAACTAGAAAGAAAAAGTAATAAAAGGATAATCAGGTTATGCCTCCCGCGAAGCGATATGTTTTTGAAACCGAGTATACATAGCTTGACTCGTTCCTGAATTCATTTGTCCTTATGAGAGTGTGGAGATCCTGGACTTCCTTTGGTGGCAAGTCCCCTTCGAAGTAATGCTTCACACTATGACTCATTCACCTTAAAGTTCGGACCATCATTTTGAGAAACACAATGGATTCCGTATGGAAAAACTTTGGTGAAAGGTGAAAGTCCTGACCAACGAGTTTAACTTTCCAGAGAATATCTTTAGACGAGAGTTAAGAGTAAAACTCGATCAGCATCAACATTGAAAATCGGTTTTTATCTTTGAGTCGTGAAAGCTTTCTATCGTTCTCTCCTATAATAATCAAAGAATTCTCAAAATCTACTTAGATTCCCGAAGCTCTATTAAGTTCATTTCAGCTTATAGCTTTCCGTGATCACCGACGGTTTTTTAAGATTGAAGTAGCATGTTTCAAAGCCCAGTATGCTTTTATGTTCTAACTCAATTGGAACATGTGCAGACTTTCCCACAAAACGCTTGTAGGGCGTACGACCATCGGTGTCCTAAAAAGCACGTACGAGAAGCCCACAAAGTTTCATCAAATTTTGTCAGACCATGATGACGATTTACTCCAACCGACCATTCTAGAATACAATTTTAAACCTTCGTTTGGACACCTCCACTGGACCGCTCGTTTGAGGGTGATAAGCGTAGCTAGACGGATGTAGGTAACTCCATACTTAAACATTACTTTAGCAAACTGTTCGATACAAAAATGGGTCTACGATCGTTAATTAAAAGCTCTATGTGTTCCAAATCGGCAAAAAGAGATTTTTAAAAACTTACTACAACCCCTAGCCAAATCATTTGTGGGGAGCGCCTTTGCTTCAACCCATTTCAAAATATAATCAACAGCTACGAGGATGTATTTATTTCCTCTTGAAGACGGAAATGGTCCCATAAAATCGATACCCCCATTACATCGAGATTTCACAACTTAGATCGCTTTTGAGGCATCACATCTCGTTGTGAATTTAGCCTTGTCTTTGACACTATCACAAGATTTATCATTATATGGGCATCTTCGATAAATGGGAGGCAAAGAAACCGGCATCAAATACATTTATGAATTTTTCCGGGCGGTGATTATTGCACTATGATGTCCCCCCGGTGGGGTCCTATCATGGAAAGCTTAGAGATCTAAGAGCTTCTTGCCATGCACACACCGTCGAATGATATGGATCGCACTAAGTACGAAAAAGAGTAGGATCATCCCAGAAATAATGTTTAAACTCCTTGAAAAATTTCCTCTTTAGTTAGTAACATTCCTTTGATGATAAAATTCCCTGCATGGTAATTTGCATAGTCCGCAAACCATGAGGTACTTTCACTAGAAATAACTCCAAGAGTTTCTAAAGGAAAATGTTCATTTATGTCCTTGTTTTATAATACATCCTTGTGAGGATTCTCAAGTCTAGATAAATGGTCTGTCGCAAGGTTCTCACTTCCTTTTTTATCACGAATGATGATATCAAATTCTTGTAGGAGAAGAACCCACCGGAGCAACCTCGGCTTAGCGTCTTGTTTGTTCATAAGGTACTTTAAAGCCGAGTGACCTAAACACTAGCTTATGATAAGACAAGATATGCCGAAACATTTCAAAAGTATACCGACAGCAAGCATTTCCTTTCCGAGGGTAGTGTACTAACTTGGATCTTCAGTCATCGTCTTTGCGAGCATAATGTATATGCTGAAAATGCTTCAATCTTTCGTGTCAAGACTGCACCAATCGCGAAAATCATTGCATCACACATGGAGTCGTAAGGTAAGTTCACAATCCGGGACAACTAAGATAGGAGCTACGGTAGCAATCTTTTAAGATTCTAAAAAGCATCAATACCAATCATTAGAAAACACAACGGGTTGGTTTCCTTTCAAAAAGGTGGGTCCATGTTCTAAGAATTTTAGAAAAGTCTTGGATAAATACCGGCGGTAAAAAACCCTGCATGACCAAAAGAAACTCCTAACATTTATCTGAAGCGTGTGAGGGAGCTTAGCGAAAACATCGAATATTAGACGATCGACCGACAATTCCCGCTTTTGATTTCTAAAGCCCTACACAAATTCCTTCTTTAACCATACAAGTGCACTTCTTTCCCAATTAAGAACTAAATTCGTGTCTTCACACCATTTTAGCATCTTTTCTAAATTGGAGAGGCACGAATCAAAACTATCCCCAAAAACCGAGAAATCATCCATAAA
Organism: Tanacetum coccineum; assembly: GCA_026074375.1. Lineage (NCBI taxonomy): Eukaryota > Viridiplantae > Streptophyta > Magnoliopsida > Asterales > Asteraceae > Tanacetum > Tanacetum coccineum. The sequence continues at coordinate 17,846 of BQNB010039779.1, read as the reverse complement.
CACTTCCATGGTCTTTTCGATCATATCATGGAATATGGCCATCATACACCGTTGAAAAGTACCGAGAGCATTACCAAAAAACCCAAATGCATGCGCGGTATGAGCGAAAGTTCCATACGGCATGTTAAAAAGTAGTTTTCCCTCCTGGTCTTGGGGAACTATTGGTATTTGGAAGTCTCCGAAAATCCTTCAAAAAACAATAGAACTCATTCCCAGATCATCTTTAATCATCTGATCCATAAACGGTAAATGGAAAAAATGATCTTTTCGAGTGTGCTTCATTTAATTATTTTTTTCCAAAAGTCGATACAAAAACTCCTCCCATTCCGGTAACTAAACATTCGAACTTAATTCATTTCCATCATTATGCAACGACCAGTAGTTATCCACCTTTATCATGGGAACAGAATGCTCTGGACTAACCCATAGGGCTGTCAGAGATCGGGTAAAACATTCTGGCATCAAGTGAAGTTTTAGACCTCTTTTTTGATTACCTCATGAATTTTTTGGTTTAACCCGTCTTTGACTTTGAACCGTAGTTTTGAATCATCTTCCATCACGATTTTGTAGGTACAAAAAACTATGACGATACCTTGAATGTCGATGATTTACCAGAGCAACTCCTTTTTGTGGGATTTGAGCACATTTAAAAAGCATATTTTCTCATCATTTTTAAACCTATACAATAATAACTGATAAAACATATTCGTTTTCCCTTTCTTCCCCCCCCCCCCTTTTCCTTCCCCCATTTCCCCTTCCAAGAAAAGCATATTCTAAGTGAGACGGCAAATCTTTAACTCTAATTTCCCGAGGCCTCTTCAATTGAGATTTTCCTAAGTCGGTCACTTCACTTTGTTTATGGTCCATCGAAGGAAGTTGAAACGGGTCATTATTTAACAAATTTCAATCAAAACAAATATCTTCCTCCGATTACAAATGCATACAATTTCCGTGAAGTCGAAATCATCCTTATGATAAGCTCAATGTTTCTTCCAAAAAGGAATTCGAAAGTATATGGCTCAAACTTCGGGGTGGATTGCCACCCAAAATTAGGAAATACCTAGCAATTCCGGAGAGCATACTCCCTCACAAACTGCATCAATGATGTCAATTATCGGTTTACCGAGTTGTCATTTGTAGAGGAGTATCACGTGGTTAGATCTAGATTAACAAGTGACGGCTTCGCTATCAACCGAAGGTTTATTTCCTCTCCATAAACATACTAGATTATAGCACGACCGATAATCTCAAAAAGGATCTCCTGAATAAAAGTATGAGAGGCTCTCGAGGATCCAACTTCAAAATCGACAACAACAAAGTCATTAGGGAAAATGAAGAGTTCCCAACTATTGACAAATACTTCTTCGCGAGTCCTTTAGGATAAGTAATTGATCGGTCCGCTAACTCTAAAGTCATCTGAGTTGGTGTAAGTTCAGGTAGAGAAAGCTTTTTCCAGATAGAAAGAGGCATAAGATTTATGCTCGCACCAAGATCGGCCAAGGCGTGGCATACCTCTATTCCTAGGAAATTACATGAAATAAGAAAACTTGCCAGGATCTCCAAAGCTTTTTTCGGGAAGCTATTTTGAGAATCATCGCCGAGCATTCTCGTTCAATTGAATCTTACTAACTCAAGCAAGTTTTTCCTTATTCTTGCCAAACTCTTAATCGTAGGAGCAAATCTTGGCAACCAAAAGTAAAGCATCCACAAACTAATGTCGAAGCGCAAATCTTGAAAGATTTGGAATATCTGTCTCCAAATGAGATCAATAGCTGTCAAACGCTGGGACTTTTTTGATCACCGACGTCGTGAAGGGCTAGTTATTTTTGGCTTAAGGTAAACATCTTCGTAATATTCGGATTCCGAAAGGAATGGTTTTTAGGTAAAGTGTCAGAACATCGATTCCTAGAATAGAAATTGGGATATACCGGAGTGGGATATGAGCTACCAGTATTCCTTGAAGTTTGTTGCTCTTTTAATCTTTTGTTTTCCATCCTCTTTTCTCGCTTCCACTTCCTTTTTAGGAGAAAGGATTATAGAGAATCGAGGTCCCTCATAAAGCAACACAACGTCGAGTAGTGAGTGCTTTATCATCAGAACCCTTCGGGTTTGGGAATGTGTTTACTCGCAAGAGTACCCGACGTTGAGGCTTGTTTGAAAACAAACCGCAAATCATGTTTGCAAATTATTTTTGAAACGTGGTTTGTTGATTCATCATGACTGCCTGTTGGGATATTATCGTATTATGAATTTCATCTTAAAGTCTCCTGTTCAACAAATTTTATTTGACTTTAGCATGTTTCCTTAAACATCTGATTCCTAATTCCTCTTGTAACTTGAAAAATCATTTGAAATCTTTCTTGTTGAACTTGATTTATTAGTCACGTTGAAAAGGGGTTGATTTTTGAAATCTAATGGGTATTGAAATTTGGAGCATGATTAATTGAATTTTACAAACCTTGATTTCCATGAAATTATTCCCCGATTAAAGTTATTCCCTTTAACTATGAAACTGATTAAACCTATTTGGACCATGTTTGAGGCACCGGAGCAAAACCTGGTGGTGCCATTTGATTACGAACCACGATTGTGAGGTAACTTGATTGTAAGTACCCGAGTCCCGCCAAACACACGCACAGATATGATTGACGGACCGACAATTATAACAAAATGATCACCACCATAATTAACACAAGATCTCCTCAACCAGCTTTAACCGAGAGGGAGTGAAAGCATTTTTAGAAACAATCTCGACTAAGGCAAAATTGATCCGCAAGCTTATCAATCACTCTATACCGTGTTTACTAGAAGTAGCATTAATCCCTAGAAAGCAATTTGGTTTAATTTTCGTGAAAAACGTACTTTGATTTGTTCTCAATAATGTTTAAAGCCTCTCTAGACTAGTTTAACTCAAAGATATCCCACCCGCATCGGCAATTAAAGAGTCTTGATTCAAAATGACGTTAAACCATAGTAAAAGTATCAACTTGAGTTAACATCCGAGTAAATCCGTGAGAGTGGGCATGCTCTAAATCAACTCCTTAAAATCGTATTCCCAATCTTTCACTAAAAGTTTCCGCGAATTTTATTGGTGTAAAAAACTGAGAAAAATTCATTCTTTTAAGAAGAGTGGATATTTTGAAGAGGGAAAAATTGGTTGACGACTTAGGTAACGATATCCTCTGCCAAGAAGACAAGATTGAATTTTGTTTGTATCTTTAACGAAACTCAAGTTTTAGCGGATATTCCCCTCGAGCGAATATGGTTAAACATCATAAGCTTAATCACATCGCGTGGGGGAGGCACATATATCCTAAATCGAAAGTCGAGGTAATCCTTTTTGAAACTATAATATGAGCCATGAGTGATTATCGTTGATGCCATCCCACGACCGAAAACTGGATAGCTTAACCAGACTGAAGCAAATTTCTCTTAATAAATCCTCAAAATGGCCACGACATTGATTTTTGGTACACACAGATACATGCTCCGTACCTTCCGTGGGGGCACGGAGTAGCTCCACCATGGGTCTTCTGCCATAAAGGGCAACAATATTCAGAATCTCGAGTCTCGACTATGTTAGAAACTTGTCTTCCTCTTGACGTCAGGAATGTGACGTTTTTAATAGAGGAATAACTTAGAACGCTAGTGCGCATAGCACTAAGAAAAGAAAAATAGAACAATAAAGAAAATATTTTTGATTTTCTAAATTTTATTATCACATCTAATATAACGGGATAACGAGAAAGACAACTTTAACCAAATAAATCAAACTTACTTCAAGAAGCTCTTAAAAAATTTGACTTTTTAAGGTAGCCATATCTCGAAAGTAACACAAATGTAAGTATCAAATCTAAATTCGATATGGGACCTTATAATTATAATACCATCTCAATTGAAGGTATATTGTTGGTGTTCTTCATTAAACCAACTTTGTAATTTTTTAAATTGTAAGCAGAAAATATATTTTTGTATTTTTGTTATTAATCTTCTATTTTATACTAAACAAGAAAAGAAATTTTTTTTTACTTTTATTTTATAAAATATATATCATAATAATACTAATATATATATAAATATATAAATATATATATAATTTTATATTTTTGATTATCTTAAAATGTAACTTTCCGAAAACGAAAGGTTCTCCAAATCACGATCAAAACAAACTTCAAACTAAATAATATTTATCTCACAAATCCTCCACCGGCAAAACGGTACGCGCCAAAAAATTTTTAATATCGCTGTAATGAAATATATATAAAGTAATACTATGGAAAATTCCCAATAACAAGCACCTTGAGGACAAATGTAGAAAGGATAAAACTTATCAAAATATCTATAATAAATTCAAATAAGTATCTTAACCGGGAAGTATATTTTCCTCCCCCCCCTTCCCGGTGGTCCGATTTCCCAATTGATTTGTTGAAATTTGAAACCTCACTCGCTGTTGTTCGGTTAGTCACAATGAATTTGTAATGTTCACAAAGATTGATTTGATTATCTATATCTACCAATTAAAAGAAACAATTAAAAACTAATCAATTAAAAGCAATAAACACTAAGGCAATTAACTGAGCAAATAAAACGCGACAAAAAAAAGTCAAATTAAGCAAAACTAACTCTTAAAAATGCAAACTAAATTTCTAAACCTAAAATAAGACAAAAGAAAATTTTAGAAAAAGGAATTATAATTTTTTGATTATTTTTGAATTTTTTATGAATTAAGAAAAAATTAATTTACTCTAAAAAAATCCTAAAAAAAATGCAAATTAAGATCGCTAAAAGATAAGATTAAAAGATTTTAAATTTAGAAAAGTCTAAATTAACATAAAAACACAGAAAACTGATTTTTTAAACTATTTTTAAATTAAAATCCTATTTTTAAAGATTAAAAAAATAAAAAGCTCAAAGAATGAAAATTAAAAATCTAAAATTGTTGAAAAAGCGATTTTACTGAATGTAAACCTAAAAAATTAGATATTAATTAGCTAAAAATTATTTTTTGTTTTATTAAAAGTTATTCTTCAATTTTTTATGATTTTTTCGAAAAAACTTTTAAAACCCAAGAAAAATGATAAAAATAAATTACTTACTTAAAATTATGAAAAATACAGGGAAAATCCTAAACCTAACAAAGATTAAAGTAAAGAAAAATGAGGACTAACCCTAAAAGCTACACAAATTATTCTCTAAAATATGACGGGCAATAACTACGGCTTAATACTTAAGGCAGAAAAAGCAAAGTGATCTATATAAATTAAAATGAAAGGAAGTTAACCAGATGAAGCTATTGAAGCACACTGGTTAACACTTATGTGTATTTAACAAGAGGTGACAGGGTCTAGGCTGGCAACACAACCCCATTTTTGAAATATTTTATTTATGTAACACAAAAGATGGAACTATATAATGACTCAACTTATTTTGAACAACTTTAATGAAAAGAGTATAAGGCAGAAGAACCAATATTAAGTCTCTAAAAGAGCTGTATATAAAGAAACTGAACAGTAAGTGAGCTTTTGAACCTCAAAAATTCTTTTTCCACTTAAAAAAAACACTGCACAAATCATCAAAATAAGCTCAAAATTAAAAACCAAAACTATCCTATGTAGCTTATATGTCTACGAACCAAGCAAATCCAAATATAAGCATCTTCCCCGTCTCTAACGAACTTAATCCTAGTTAACTGACTCTAAAATCAAGGTTTGCAATAAGAGTATTATCCCTGCAATCTCAGCAATTTTAACTCAAAAAACTCAAAAATTAAATATAGAAAAACTCAAATGTTTTCAATAATCCAATGACAAGGCTGAGCTTATTAGAACCCCCAACAAACATACCCTATACGAGATAAAAATCAAATAAGTAAAATCATAATACAACATAACTTAACAAAATCTGAAAACATTTAAAAGTTTAAACATCCCGATTAACTAAAATACTAATCTTTGGGACTTAAGTTAATGGTCTATTGGACATTTTTTTAATGAATATATGAGTAAAAATGTCAAAATATGTACCAATGTATCTAAAGCGAGCAAATATGCAAAAACTACTAAATCATACAACCCCAAACCTCAAACTGAACCACAAACTACAATAATCAAACCAGATCATGGCTAACTCCAAATTTATTTCAACTAAATTACACCAGCTACCACCAACTAAACCCCAGGAACCCACCACTCCCGCCCAAACACCTATGGCCCTAGTAAAGCCGCTAGCCACACACCTTCGTACCCCGCCAAAGTACCCAACCCACTTAAAAAGAACCAAATCCCACAGCCAAAAACCATAGCTTGTTTTGCCACACCCCGCGACAATGTAACAATTGTGTTAGCCTCCCCACTTGCCGTAGCCAGCAGCGGAAGGACTTCCTTTTATATAACACACCAAAACCATCATTCCCATAAGAAAGACGCTGGCCAAATAAAAAAATAAAATCAATTAATATATAAACTACAAGCCCCCACAAAACGCCCGACTACCCAAAGCACACATAACAGCCAAACAATATAAACCAGTACAATCCCGTATCAGACTCTTTAGAAGACGATTATCTTCAAACTTTCTTTCTCTTTTTTTTCATTTTTTTTTCATTTACCAACTTAACTTTAAATCTCGGTGTAGTTTCACCATCTTCACGATCATAATAATTCCAGATAATTCCTTCGGTAGTTCTTCGTTCTTCGGTTTCACCATTAATTATGACGGTAGTAAAATCACATGAGTTTTGACTACTAATCTACATTTCCATTTGCAATGTGCAAATTTTCAACCGCACCAAAGATAGAAAATGACACAAGACTCGAGAAATACAAACTTTACACTTTAAGCAACTAGCAACTGTAAATTAAACTTAATCTAACAAGGTAGGTTAAGGTGTAAGGGTGTAACGAAACAAATAGTTGGTGTAAATTCCTAAAGGATTGGATCTACGGGTTTTTCTGGTGGATCATCACTCTAAAGATGAGAGTGAAAAAAAGGTTTAAATAGGAGGTTAACTAACCGGTGTAGTTAGTTAATAAGCAACATGTAAAGGCGATTTAGGTATAATCCTAAGATTTACCACTCTAATTAAATCCATAATACTCATTATTGTGGTCTCGAGTGATATACCAAGCCAAGTTCTAAAGTCTACAACATCACCGGCACACTCATATTTTTGTGGAATTTGGGTAAACATTTAGAAACGGGAAGGTTAAATCCTTACAATATCTAACAAGGGTTATTGTGTACGGGTTATGTATCATGTAATTTCACAAAAGCATACTTGAAATTTTTTTAAATTTAAGCATTTTAGTGTGAAAAATAGGACAAGTAAATATTCTAATTCCATCCCCCCACTTGAATTATACAACGTCCTCGTTGTATATATATAACATTAAATATAGGAATTTAAAAAGAATTAGAATGAGAAACTCCCTTGATATGTGCTCGGTAGATTCTCCATGTAGAGTTTATTGGGTAAGAATTCGTGTTGAACAGCCGCCTTAAAGTTTCAAGACTCCAACACTTTAAGTTTTCCAGATTTGTAAATTCTCCACCAATATTCGTCGATATTTCTTTCTTGATGTCATGTATAAAATATAGGAAAAACAAGTGCATTCCTATCTTGGTACCTACAGTTAATTTAAACTAAACTAAACAAACTAATTACGGGCCAGTCTGGTGGATACGGCGTATCAGTTTAGTGAATACGCCGTATTCAAAATCTGACAATAATGTTTTTTTTAATGTGCAATAAAAATAAAGACTGATAACGTCCAAACAATCAATACGTCGTATGGTGTAGAGCGGATATGCCGTATTGATGTCTGGGAAGACAGACTCGATAACAAAATTAAATAACAACCCGGGTTGTCTCCCGGGAAGCACTTTTGTTTACAGTGAAGTCTTTAAGTTAGACTTTTCTTCAGCTTCCCTTTCACTCCATCTCATGCTCGCTAATGTGCCAGCGTGTGAGCCATTCTTCCATCTTCACATCTCGAATGTAATTGGGTCCTAGATTTAGAACTCCTTTGTAGAACCCTTTAAGCTTTTGGTATGCATGCGAGATTCCATTCTTCTTATCCACTTCACTTACCTTCAGTAATGGTGGGATTTTGTTGCATTGCTCATTAGTGTGGTTTTTAAACCTTAGATGTGATCGCACCATTTGGTAAGTTACTTTATCATCACCATTGTAAATGGTAATCCTTTCTTCAAATCGTTTTGTTTTAATTCCAACTTCTCATAAGAATGGTTCCCCAAAAATAACATCGCCCATTCCTTCATCACGATAAGCATCCATATCCTCTAAAACTGCAAAGTCAGTCATAATAGAAAAGGTTCCAACAAAAATAGGCACATTCATTAAGGCTCCTACAACATTATTCCCATTGTACACCATTTTATCTTTCATTATTGAATTATGAAACTTTTTAGATATCACATTGACATACAATAATAGGAAAAAGTTAGCGTGAGTAAATTTAAATCCTATCATGCATGAAAACTTTAAATTGTAAGCACAATCTATATGGATTTTCTTATCATTGTCGCAATAACTAGGGTAATCATTAATTCCAGTATCAAGATCTTCATCCCTAGTTCTAAATTCCTCAATTACCTCACATTCCTCAATGGTGGGCATTAAATCATCACCTTGATTTCTTCTAAGATCAAATGGTTCATTTAGATCATTTAATTCAATGCAATCTTCTAAGAAAGGGTCTAATGATCTATTCAACACCAAAGTCTCTCCTATAAGCCTAGCTTCTAAATCAAGTTCCATTATTTCTCTCAAACTTAACATGTAGACCCTCTTAATTATTCTACTAGCAGGTTTAACACTTTTGAAAATAATCTTTTCTTCCTTAACCCTTAAAACCCTTAAAGTAATCTTTCTTTTATAAACATCAATCTTAGCACGGGCAATAGACAAGAATGGTCTTTCGAGGATCAAGGGTACTTTGATATCCTCGGGCATATCAAGAATTATAAAGTCTACTGGGAAAGTAAATTTACCAATTCCTACTAGTACGTTTTTAGCAATTCCTTTTGGATATTTCACTGTCCTATCTGCCAATTCTACTGTTAGCTTAGTGTGAGCTAATTTTCCTAATCTTAAGTTAAGGTAGGTCAAGAGAGGCATAACACTAACGCTAGCTTATAAGTCAACAAGGGCATTGTCAAAGCAAGCATTATTAATAAAACAAAGTAGAGTGAAACTCCCTGGGTCTTTCTTTTTTCGGGGTATGATGTTATTGATATGTGAAGCTCCATAAGCTTCTATGAATTTTGGTCCATAGTTCCCCTCTCCATCTTCACAGTAATGATTATCCAAATGACTTGGAAAAGGAACCGTCGTTTGTCTTGACTTGTGTTGTCCAGTGGATACGGCGTATTAGGATGATCCAATACAGCGTATCGAGTATGAATCAGCTTCCATAGTGGTTGAAATCGACTTGACTTGGTCTCCCGGGTTTGTTTCAGTTGAGCTTGGTAAGCTTCCAAATCCTATTTCCTGTAGTACCTTGCTCATTTGCCCGATTTGTATTTCTAAAGTTTTGATTGATGCTCCTTGGTTCCTTATGGCAGCATCTGTCGTAGCTCGGATTTCTTTGATTAAATTGGAATTTTCTTCGTGTCTCTTTGATGATTCACTCATGAATTTGCTCAGGGTATCTTCCATAGATTGCCTTCGTTCTTGGTATGAAGGATTTGTGTTGTTCCTTTGATAGTACCCTGGAGTTGTTGCTCTATATCCCCCTCCTTGAAAAGGTCTACCAAATTGCATGTAGTAAGCTTCTTCTAGGGTTTTCTCTTCTTCTTTTAGTGGGCAATCTTTGGTGTAATGGGGTCCTTTGCATTGTTCACATCCAACTTATGCTGCATAAACTTTTTCATTCACCTTTTTGATCTCCCTTCTTAGATTGTTCAGTTGTGTTTGTATAGCAGCTAGTCCGTCAGAAGTCTTAGTACTTCATCTTGTAGATGTTCCATTGTGCCATTTTTGAGAGTATTCAACCATTTCTTGGATGGCCATTTTAGCATCTGCAGCAGTCTTAGTTGGAACGGCATCTCTTAAGTCAAGAATCTGTCGTGTCGGAACATCTAACCCATTATAGAACAAAATTACCTCCTGCATCTCAGTCAAATAGTATTGAGGACACTTCATCAAGAGTTCTTTAAATCGCTCCCATGCTTGATAAAGGGTTTCATCTGGCTCTTGCTGAAAGTTGTTGATTTCCTCTATTTCTTCGCAGTTCGACCAGGTAGGCCATATTTGTTTAAAAACTTAGTCTTAAGATCTTTGCAAGTTTTGATTAAACCAGTTGGTTTGTTTCTTAGCCAACGACTTGCGACTCCAGTTAAGGATATAGGGAAGACTCGGAGCATTAGTTGATCCACAGTGATGTTAGGAACATGGAATAAGTCAACTATTTCAAGAACTTTCTCAATGTGTTCATTTGCATCCTCATTATCCGAACCGCTAAATGTGTTTTCTCGAAGCTCCTTAATAAATTGTCCTTTTAGTTCAAATTGATATTTGTTATCAATTTTAGGCATGGCGACTCTCGATCCATAGTTTGTTCGGGTCTTGCTCATGTATTGCTCTATGGTTTCCGCCATTGCTTCCGCTTCTTCTTCCTCTGAGTATTCTTGGTCAGAAAGTAGATTGAAATCAGGCGATCTCAATTCGTCAAGACTTAGAGTCTTGAAGTGTCTCTTTGATGATCGAAATTCTTGTTCAGGTTCTTTGTAAGGTGTGAATAGTTCGTTCGTAGAACTCATTGTCACGCACTACCTGAAACAAGGGATAAACAATCAGTAGGATTTGTTCCGAAGAAAGGTAAAAAAATTTGGCACGAAAATCAAAATAGGAAAACCAAGATTTTAGTTTCTGTATCAGACGATCGATACGCCGTATCCAATGGAAGTGGATACGCCGTATTCAACTGTCGACCAGAACAGTGTATTTAAGAAAAACAATTAAATATGCAAACAATTAAACACAAATATATACAAGCAAACAATTAAAGACAAATATACAAATATTACAGAATATACAAGAATATACACTAATCTAAATTATACTAATCCTAATGGTTAGATCTAATCTAATGTTAAAAACTAAATTATCAAATAAAAATCAAGATTAATTTTCACTCCCCGGAAGCGGCGCCAAAAACTTGATGTGTCGTTGTGTGGTGTATATTTTATTATTCAAGTTTTAAATTTATATTTTGCCGACTAAACCAAAAACAACACTTTAGCGGGCAGTGTACCCGATCGGTAGTAGTTTCGTGGTAAGTAGGGTGTCGAACACTTGAAGCGAAGTTAAATCTATCAATTTAATTAATACCTTGGTTATTTATTCTATGTTAATTGATTGCAGTTTTATACACAATAAAATATATATACTAATATAACTTTAAAAGAGTAATTAAGAAAATTACCAAGTTACCCTTGATAAAATTCACTCTCAAAAATATATATAATATAATATATAATACGTATATTAAACCGGGCAAATATGATCACCCGGGTCGTTTCCCCAATGACTAGTGAAATTGAAACCTCGTTTAAGCTTGGATTCTGATTTAAATAAAGCAAATATATTTTTGATAATCTATATCTACTAAATAAAAGCAATTTAAACAACTAAACTAATACGGAAAACAAATAAAATGTGACAATTAAGCAAGTAAACTAATTTTAATCCCTAAAAATATAAACTAAAATTATAAACCTAAGATAGGATAAAAGAAAATTTTAGGAAAAAGAAAAACATTTTTTTTTTCTTTTTTTTGCTTTTTAGATTAAAAGATATGATTTTTCTAAAATTTAAACTAATTAAAAACTATAAAAATAATAAAACTCTTAAAAATAAAGTCCTAAAAATTTTATAAAAATTACACTAGTTAAAGAAGAATTGCAGAAACTTTCTAAAAATAAAAGCCCTAATTTTTATCTTTTTGTAAAAGTTTAATTAAACTAATTAAAACCTAACCCTAATTAATAATTCAAAATATAAAACTAATTAAAAACTAACTTAAGGAATAACTGTGTTAAAGACTTAAGGACTAACGGGGCTAAATCATTTAACGGGCAAGGATTAACTAAGTAACAACTAAAACAAAAAAATTACAAGAATGGTCCCTGAGTACCTACCCCGATAACAACCAAAGGCCAATTATAAGCTCAAATTTTAAAAGTGCTTATCACTAAAAACTTGAAAGAGCAAAGTTGTAAAGGAAGCTAGTAGGAACAAAATTAATAAAAGCTACTTAGGCTGAAAATAACAAATAAGCTCAATAAGAGCTTATTTCTAAACTGACCTCAGAAAGGAGGCCTTAACTCTTGGTTTTAGAAAATAAGCTATAAAAGACTCAAAATTAATTCAAAATGAAAAAGGAAAGAAGTTCTAATTAGCTTATGACTAGCTTAAGCTAATTAAGAAAAGAAAATAGAGCTAGAAACCTTTTTAAGCTACTAAAATTAATCATGAACTAGGCAAACTCAGAAAACAAAAGCAATAAGCAAAAATCTAATTAAGCTAAAATACTCAAATAGAAAATCTAGACTTTGAGCTACTGAAAACTTATAAAACTGATTATTATCTATCTATTTAAGCTATAACTTCTTCCATCTTAAGCTAAGATTCAAAATTTAATAAGCTAAATTACTACCTACTGTTTTTGGTTTTTTAAGTATTTTTGTGATTTTGACAGCTAAATTAAGCTAGGTAAATAAGCTAGCTAGAAAATGAACATTTAAGTCTAATTATATTAGCTATAATTAACATATAATATGCTAGTAAAGATTCAGCTATATACTACATCCTCTCAATTGCTAGGCTTAAATTAGGATTTGAATATCAGCTGTATTAACTAAAAGCTTGTATTGTGAATGCAGAGTCTTTGTTAACTGCTGTCGAAGTGGGCTAAGAAAATAAGCGTAAAATGAAAACTATATAACTAAAGGTTGATTATTTAGCGTATCATCTAGATTACTTCTAAACTTGAATTTAAAAAACTAAGAGAGTACATACTTTTACTTAACTAAGAACTAGTCTGAAAGTGACAGTACTAATCTGTGACGCGCATACTATAACTGTTTTAGTTAAGTTACTGGTGATACTATTACAATCACGAGCTCAAACAAGAGTGCAGGTTTCTAAGGATTCTAATGCCATCTAAACACAACTCAATTGGAGGTGTGATTATGTCCAAATTTAAGCAACTCACAAAGCCAAGGGTTACTTAGTTGCCAAGGGGATAATCCCCCTCCACTTTTATGTGTACTAACTTTTTAGTTAGTACTGGTGCACTTTGCACAAGTGCAACACAAAGGTGCAGGTTTCCTAAGGGAAATCCTGCACTAAGACACACTCAAATAGAGTGTATAAACAACGTTCAAGCAAGATCTAAGCCTTGGAGGGATTAGATCAACAATTGCATAAGTGAAATTCAAAGGAAAATTCCCCTGGTGCTAGCACAAAGATAATAAGCCATATCTTTTGAAATATTAAACTCTAACTTATAAAAACTAAATGAAAACTAATTCTTAAATGAAAACTCAGCTGACTCAAGCAAATTGCACAAGTAATGTTGATTTTTAGAGGTCAAACACACTTATGCCAAACACTCCTTCACTACTATGACAGTTTTGATTCGGCTACTAAGTTTGAAATCTAGTAAACAAGTGCTTAATACCAGACAATTGACAGATTAAAACTACTTTAATAAGCATGACTAAATAACTATATAAGCACTAATCTAAGACTTAAGCTATTTTACTATATTTTTTTTGGTTTTTTAGAGGTTTTTAAGACAATTATATGAAAATCTATGATTCAACCTAAGAAAGTTAAAAACAGATAAACAACTATGATGATTCAGCTAGATAAAACTCAAATAAGCACTAATAAACAAAGAGAATAAGCAAATAAGCAGATCTAAATATAGAAAGCAATGAGATCACTATTTAAAGCTAGAATTAAAGGAAATGAAAGAGAACTTACAAACTCCTCTAGCTAAACAAGAGGTTCCAAATAGGGCAGCTTCAAGCTCCCAAGCTTATTAGATAAGCTAGGGTAAAGTCCTTGGGATCTCTTCCAAGTTAAGATCCTCTTCCAAAAGCTCAATTCCAATAAGATCCATGATAAATGTAAGTTATACTGTTTTAAGGTTTAGATTAAATCTGAATTGATTAAGCTCTATTTTAGCTTATAGACTGAAAGAGCTTATTAATAGATTTGCTTATTGAGAGAGCTTATGACTTAGATGAGAGCTTAAAAATGAGATTTAAAATACTAAAAGTTGAATTTCATTAATTAAAGAAACTGATTACATTACTTAAAAAGGAAATTACAAAAAATTTAAGAAAAATTACTAAATTAAGCTAGACTTAAAAATGACTAAAAACTAGATCTCTCCTTTTTGTGTGTGTGAGAAGTGAGGCCTATTTATAGGCTGTCTTGGATCCTTCTAGCCTCTTGCCCTGCTCTCCAAACTTTCAATCTCAACCAATCATTTCTTCAATCATTTGAGCTTCTATTTTGGCCGTTGGATTTATTTGTGGACACCTGAGGATTGCCAGCGTGTCATTCTCTTTTGGATGGCATTGTGCTTCTTTTGTGAGTGATTTAAGTGTGAAACCCACATAAATTTGTGCTTTCTCCATTGCTACGTGTAAGGTCAGTTTGAGATAGGTTAAGTATCTCCTTGGAAAGACTGATTTGACCCTTGCCTTGCACTTATGAGCTCCTTAATTGACCATCTAATCCTTTAATTTCCATAAGCCCTTTGTTTCTTTTGACTATGGGTAAATTGGGACGACGATAAATAGTAAAACGCCCTTCGCGCCCATTTTTGACAGTTAAAACTCTTATTTCTTTGGGGAAATTGCAATTCAAGCCCCTCTCTTTCCTTTCCCTTTTCCTAGTTATAAATAACTTACAAAAATTGCAAGTTTAGCCCTTGTGCTTTATATAAAGATAAGTGGGCTAGGGTTTTGGGCTTTAGGATCCGGGTAAGGCCCATTAGAGGAGGGGACATTTTTAGACTTTTGTGAAACTTTGAGGGTCAAAATGGAATATTGTTGACTTTTGTTGACCAATGATTGACTTTTCTTTGACTGGATTTGACTGAGGCTTGACTTTTCTGGCTTCGGCTTTGATTCTTTGGCTTCTTTTTGTACTCTTCTGATTCTCGTGTCCGTGCTTGCTCGTTTTTGACTGTTTTCTTGTGATTTTTGACTTATCC